>PVIJ01016245.1:0-33396 GCA_004024925.1 Scalopus aquaticus
TAGTGACCAGCACTGTCTCTTTTTACCTTTTTAAGTTTGAAGTCTATTTTATCTGATATAAGTATAGCTGTTCCTGCCTTCTTTCTTGGTCCATTTGCTTGTAGGATTGTTTTCCATCCTTTAACTATTAATCTCTGTTTATCTTCCGCAATTAAGTGTGTTTCTTGTAGACAGCAGAAGGTTGGGTTCTGTTTTTTGACATGGATTTTATTTTAAAGATTTATTTATGCATACAAGCTGGGGTACAGACCAGAGGCATGGGGTGGCAAGAGGGTTCACCACAGACAGAGTGGGGAGCAGAACAGGCAGATCAGTGGAAACACACTGCTGAGGGGAGCAGCGGGCGAGGCAGGAGAGGTCCGCCGCGCCATGTGGGAATCTCCCTGGCCGGGCATCAAACCCCTGTCGCAGCTGCCGACAGCTCCACAGCGCAGCGCCCAACCGCTGCAACACCAGGGAGGCCCAATCGTCCATGGATTTTGATCCTGTTGAGGGCAAGCACTTCCCCTGTGTCCCTTTTTATAAAACCTAATTTTATATAATTGCCCAGAGTGCCTTTTATATTTACCCTTCCCAATGAATCTTGGATCATCACCTCAAATGCCTCAAAAATCCTCTTAAGGATTTTGATTGTGATTACTTTGAATGAAAAGGCTAGTTGCAAGAGAAATGACATCTTTAGTACAGAAGTGCTCCTTTCCACAACCATTGTGCTTCCCTCTAACTTTTAGGTTGTCCTTTTATGTTCAGTAAAGTTTGCTCATTTCTTCATAAAGAGATGTGGTTTTTACAACATTTATGCTTGGGCATTTCATAGTGATTACTGATATTATCAATGGTTCTTTATTTCATAATTTTTTTCATCGGTTATTGCTGGTGTCAGGGAAAGTCTGTGGTTTCATATGCTGCTTATGTAACTGGTCAGTTTGCTGAGTTCTTTTATTAGTTAGGATAGTTGGCCAGTGGGGTCCTGTGGGTTTTCTGTGAACCAAGTGATACCTGTTCTTTGGGTGATTTGGTAACATTCACTTATGGGTAGATTTTCAATGAGCATTTACATTTTTTTTTTTACATGGCAATTGGTTTGCTTGTGTTTTTTTAATAACTTGACCAAATGTTAATACTTTATAGTTTTTCCCCAAAGGTGGCTTTGCTCTAAGTTTTCAAATTGTTTGCAGTGATGTATATTATTAGTCACTTAAATGTTTGAAATGTCTCTATCTTTGGGCTTAAAGTGACTTTGTGCATTCGTTCTTGATCAGGAGTGCCAAGATTTGATTTCTGTCAATATTCTCTTGAACGAGCATTTAGTTCTTTCAATGGTCTTCACACTTTAATTTGCATTTTATTCTTCTGTCTTCTATTGAATATCTATTATTGAAAACCACTCCATCCCAGGAACTACTCTAGGTGTTGGGATAGCAGTAACAGTGGGCAGAGAGACACAGACGTGGCCCATGGGAACTTCAGTCCATAGTGAAGGGCGACAGTAAGCGAGTGAGGGAGCAAGGAACAAGCGGAGGCAAATGAGCTTGAGAAGAAAGTGATGAAATCCTTGTGTCCTTAATAAGAACTGACTCACTGGAGGGGTAACAACCATCTTGGAGTAGATTTGTGGAAGATGGAGAGATTTGAGGAAGGTGAGAGAGACAGATAGACAGACAGAGGTTGTGGATAGATCTTTGTAGGAGTTGTGCTATAAAGGAGGACAAAGAAACAGGGCAGTATGGAGGTAAGTTCATTGGAGAGTTTGTTTTTTCCTGAGACAGAATGTGTGACGGCATGTTTATAAACTGCAGGGAATGGTTGATAGACGGGAAAATCTTTGGGGAATGGTCATCTTTCTGCTCTTCCATCAGTCATATCCCTGCAGAAGTCTGAAGGTGAGTCTTTAGGGAGAGGCATCAATGGCCTGTCCAGTGTTCCAGAGGGAAGACCAAGTAAAGAGCTATGACTGAAGGTTTAGGTTCATTATTTTTCCAGCTTTTCAATTTGAAAACTTAGTTCATGTATTTGGAAACTTTTTTCTTCCCAGTAAAAGTATTCAAGGTCATAGTGCACAGATTTGAGTTTGGGCTGATCTCAAGGATTAATGGATTTTTTTTAACCTTTAATTTCCTCTGTTTAGATCTTTTTTTGCTATTAATTTCTAACTGTGCCCTACCATAAAAGAAGAACACGTAATTGATGATTCCTGCTCTTTGGAATGTGTTGCCGATTGCTGTGTTTGAAAATTATTAATAATTTATATTGGTTAGATATGAAGAATTTGCTATTTTTAACAGCGTGTGCATTCATCAGTCCCTTTTGCTATTTCTATCAATTTGTACTCTATGATCATAAAGATTCATGTCATACTTTGTTAGACTGTCATATTTATTTTTCAGTGTAAAAAGTTATTCAGATTATAAGTATGAATTCTATGTTTGTTACATTTTACTTTTTTCTTACTTTGAATACTTGTATAATAATATTTCTAAACCTGTTCCTCTCTTTAGCTGTTAGCGTCTTTCTGGTACATCTTTTCTTCCTCCCATGTCATTCTGTTTTAGGACTGTCTGTTGAAAACATAGTACTAGTGCTCTTGTAAACTCATTAGAGTCTGTGCCTTTTAGTATGTGACTCTAACCATCTTACATTTGTTGTGTTTGGCAATCATTTTAGACTTTATACTGGCAGTCTTTGTGCGTGTGTGTATTGATCAGGTTTTCATTTTTACAGGGGATTTTTTTAGTAATTAGCTTTAAATTTTAAAACAAAATTTTCAGTGAATAAGACAGAGATAAAGCTTATGGAGAAATGGACCATTTTGTTATGCTATGATTATTTCATCTGATTAAATAGAATTTAGTTAAATATCATGAAAAATTGTGTGATGGAGTTCTGCATTTATCTACTCTGACATACTTTTTAGTTTTCCATTTCATCAAATTTTTAAATATATTTTCCTCATCTTAATTGAAAAGTCCATGTCATTATCATGCTTTTTGTTTCTAGAGGAGCTTTTAGAGTTAATCTGTATTTTGATTATATGAAATTTCACTCATGCTTCAATGCCTTTTCATGAAAAAATAGGATATTTCTTCAATCTGAAGTTATTCTCTCCCTCTGAAGCTTCTATTTCACACCCCAATCACTTCCTTATTGTTCATCTGGTAAATTCAGTTGACCTAATCTTCTATTTGGATTGTTCTTTGAGACTTTATAGAAATTATTGGTTGTCTAATGAGAGCTATCGCAGGTGGAGTATTTTTATAGTAGTAGGTATAATCCATTGCAAAGAGGTCAAATGCTAAAGCAATGTCCTTTCATAGATGAGAAGGAACCTAGAGCTACAAGGGGGAGATATTTTCATATCTATAAAGCAGGTATTTTCAACGTTTTAGTAAGACAGAAAATCGGAGCTTTGATTCAAGCTATGGTAGAGAGGATGGGAAGGACAGAGGGAAGGCATCTCAGATGTGGAGAGTAGATTAGGCATTAGGGAAACATCTGTGATCAGATGTGCACATTGTTTCCTGCTATGGATAAACATGATTGCAGGATGCTAGTTGATTGGGAATTGAGAGCTTGAAGAAAGGAAATCAATGGTGGTGTGATGGTGGAGGCATTCTTGCATCACCCAATCCAGTGGCCATAAAAGGGTGAAAAATGGGTATCCTTGTCTCCTTTTATCATTTCCTATAAAGCAGAAGGATGCTTCTTCATTGTGTAATTTTCGTAAACCATGGTGATACACTCTAGAGAATAGAACACAGGGAACGAGAGAGAGATGAATAAAGAAAAACTTATGGAGAAATTACTATTTTGTTAGATTATATTTAGTATATTTCATTTCATTAAATAGAATTTAGTTAAATATCATGAAAAGTTATGTGATGGGGTTCTATGTCTGGGGGTAAGTATTGATCTACTCTGCCCATACTCTGGAAGAATATGGGGTTTGGGTCTCGACTGTGTTCACCCAAAGAGTGAGTAGTAGTTGTTTTTTCAAGGAGTGTTTTCATGGTGGCATTACATTATCCTTTCCCTCTGTAGGGTAATGTGAGAAGGGCGTGTCAGTAAACATTCTTCAGTTGGAGTCACTGTACTGATGGACCCTGGTTGTCAGAACTGGTATACAGCTCTAGTATCAGCAGAACGTGCACTCTGAGAGCCAGGTTGTGTGTGTGGAGAGGGGGCGCTCTGAAATGACTAGACTTAATTTTATTTGAGGCATTGTATTTCTATTTTGGGCAGATACTGTGCAAAGTGGTACAAGAAAGGGACTAGAAAGTTGGCTTCATCTTTTGCCATCAATAGGACACAGCTTCAGTCTATCTTGGCGGGAAGGAAGAAAGAAAATTCTATTATAAACGAACATCACATGCAACTGTTGATAATACTTAGGCTCTGGAAGAAGGAAATTAGGTGGGGGATATTCTAGTCTCTTCTTGGACACTGAGGTGATAATTGACATATAAAACTCACCTTCCCAAGATGAGTTTTCTGAACTGCCTGTGGCCAGAGCTGTAGATTATACATGCTCATCTTAGTGAGACTTGGTATTTGGAGTGAAAGACCTAATGGAAGAAGGCAATTTTAGTAGTACAGCAATCTCTGAAATTTTATTTCCAACTATTGTCGTAGTTACCCCAGGGAAATAACTACAAGGGTTTCCTTGGCTTTTTACTAGAGAACTGGTGCTTGACCCATTCTCTGTCTCTGTGCCTCTTGTTCCAACAGGTCCTTTGTCATCCAGCAAATTCCAAGCAGCAACCTGTTCATGGTGGTGGTAGACAGCAGCTGCCTCTGTGAGTCTGTGGCGTCCATCACCATGGCGCCCATTGAAATCAGGTATATCCTTTTGTGTGCAGGTTCAGGGGCGTCAACAGTAAGGAAAAGTGGGGGAGGAATATTAGCAGAGAAAAGGATATCCCTTCTGCTGCTGGAGAGAGAGAAGCTGGTAAGGGAGTTTAGCGCCAAATTTTCACCTCTGAAATGCAGAGTAAGGAAAAATAACATCTTGGAAATGTGCCTTAACTACAGTCAACATAATGAATCTCTTAAGTGTGAACGTTTGAAGGCCCAGAAGATCAGAAGGCGTCCAGAATCCTGTCACGGTTTTCATCCCGAGGTGAGTCTGGGAACCCGTCCTGTTCTCTTGTCCCATCAGATTCACCAGATTCATCAGAATCTCACAATGGACAAGTGACTAGAGCTGAAAAGCTTGCTCATGAGACATAATCCCTTTCAGGCAAACCAAAGAAGAATCTACCAGAAGGCTAATGGTACTCTACTTTTCGCTGCTTGGTGCCTTCTATTTAGTCTGTGCTTAATAGTCTTTTCTTACTATGTCCAACTCTATTTAAAAGCCTCTTTACTAGCTCCCCTAATATGGATGTGCTGTAATTTTATCACTTTCCATTATTATACACGAAGTGGCCCTGACCATCTTGGTTTACTTATTCCAAATTGCAGTTAAAATTATTTCCCCCCGCTTACTTTTAAACAGCCTTTTATGTACAAAAAATTCACGTAAAGCAAAAGCAGCAATATTAATATCAGACCAACAGTCACATTTATGAAGGTAAAATATGACCTCATACCCATATAAAGCACAACTAAAAGGCACCAAAAGTGATGATCAGAGGAAAATCTAAGCTTAGAATTGAGAAAGGTGAACTTACAAAAGATGTAGGTGAATTATAAGAGAATACCTCCTGCGGTGTACTAAGCAAGTATTTCTAAATCTAGGGAAACTAATACAGATTTAAAAATTAACTTCATCTCCACCCTGAAAAAGGGAAATCTTGTGTAGATTGTTATAGGGAGACTGGAAAGATAATCTACTCTTGGAAATGTCACTGATGGTTAATCTCACCTTTAAATAGAAAATAATTTTAAAGTTATTTAAATAATCCAAGCCCTAGAAAAGATGTTGAAGTCAGTATAGTACCAATAAGAATTTGTAATTTATTGAGAATATTTGCTCCTGTATTCAGAAGCTGATTCAATGTCAACATAACATGCAAGTATATGCTGAAAGGTTTTTAATAAAATTCGGTGATTACCCCTAATTAAAACTCTATGTAAAATGCAAAAGTAAATAATAATCCAAAACACTAAAACCACTTCAATTAAATCCAAAATTGCATAGTTAGGCAACTAAAGTCACTAGAGTAAAAAATCTTCACGTGTCAATAAGATAATTTGCTCAATATTTTTTTCCATGAACTATAATAAGTTTCTAGACATAATAAGGTGAGGTCAGTGGAACAGAATGAAATTCTTATATAGGGCCGAAGTTCAAATTCAAAGAGGATAACATAGAGGAGTCAAATGATAAAAATCACAGTCTTGCAAGAAATCCTTGGGAATGGCGAGAACTTCCTATCCAAGAACCAGAAAGCTATGGAAGACAGATTCACTTAACTATTAACAGGACTTTTCTATGGAATAACTAAGAAACTCACTAGCCAAATTATAGAACCTGAAAAATATTTATAAATAAAATCATAAAGGTCACTTTTAAACTGAACTACATGTAAAAATACAACAGTGATATGAGAAAAACATGTCACAGGATCAGAGAATACACGTAATAGTGAAATAACTAACCATCAAAGGCAAAACGCCCCTCTGGCAGTACCCTCACTCCTGGGCATCTTTCTATAGGTGAGGGCAGGGGTAGATATCACTGACTGCTCAGGACCTACTTTTAGTCCTCTTCGCAGCAGTAAAGAGGAATGAGGAAATGAATGTTCATCAATAAGAAAATAACTGAATGAAATAGAGCTAGAATAACGGAGTTAGAGGAATTTCCATCAGTTAGTAAGAAAAAGCAAGCAGCAGAGAGGAATAAACAATATGATTTTTTTATAAAACAGAGACCTGCTCCCCCTAAATATGAGGGATACGTACACAAACCTTGGGTTGCCCAAACTCTGAAATGATCAGGCCCCTTAGATTTGATCTTTTACTTACTCTCTGGAGGGTAGGGGGAATTACAAGTCCAATGTTTTGCTTATAATGTGATCACAACAGACATCTCTAGCAACAGCCCTTTGCCTCTTGAACATTCTGTGTAATAGCGTCCAGAGAATAAATTTGGATATTTTATGCATTGACACTTAAAATCAGAGGTTCTCATGATAAAGTCAATGAGGTTTCGACAAGTCCATTCTCTACATTATCTAGGTTCTAAAGGGCTTGTTGGGCCTCCCCGGTGGCGCAGCGGTTAAGCGCTGCGCTGTGGAGCTGTCGGCAGCGGCGACGCAAGTTCGACGCCCGGCCGGGGAGAATCCCACATGGTGTGGCAGACCTCTCCTGCCTCGCCCGCTGCTCCCCTCAGCAGTGTATTTCTGATCTGCCTGTTCTGCTACCCGCTCTGTCTCTGGTGAACCCTCTCGCCGCCCCACACCTCTGGCCTGTACCCCAGCTTGTGTGTATAAAATAATAAAAATAAAAAAAAACACGTCTTAAAGGGCTTGTTAACATATGTTGGAGGAGGCGGGGGAAACCTGGGGACTAGAGAAAGATGAGAAAGTTTAAGGCCCATATGCAATTCACATGTGCTCTAACCAGCCCTGCCTCTCCCTGTAGGAGAACGCGAGGGAATGTGGGAGCGCAGCAAGTGTCCAGGCCACGGTGGTCCTTGTCCTGTTCCCTCTTCTGCTGATGCTCTTCTCAAGGTGACACTGACTGAGATGTTCTCTTGGCATGCTAAATTATGGATAAACTGTGAACCAAAATATGGTGCGACATAGGAGACATGAAATATAGTCCAACCATCAGCATCTCATGATTTTAAACTGTGCGTGATATAAACTCTTAAAAATATGTTGACAAAAAGTTATCTTTTTACTTTGCCAGTCATGCAAATATGTGAGTTTGCTACATGATAATCATCCTCCATCAGAAATGGGGCTGTAAGAGGGCAGAGTCCCTTCTGCTTGAAACCAATTTAAAACTGTGTACTTTTTAAATAAAGTATATTAAAATCATAATCTCCTTGTTTGGGATTTGCTATCACTTTATTGCTGATAATAAGACTGAAAAGTGCAGAAATAAGTCACCCCTTGCAGACACCAGGAAAGAATGGTTATTGGCAGAGACTGTACTCTAAAGCAGATTCTAGATAAATATTTAACAGTTGTTTAGATGCTCTACTCTGAGTTATCACAATATTTACAGAACTAAATCAAAATTTCATCTATAACTTTATTACACAGAACCTTGAGTTTTGCTGAAATAAACTTCAATAGAAATCATAACGTGACTGAGAACACACGTTTTCATAATATTCAAGTGTTGAAATATTTGGGAATAGAAATGAAAAATGTTATAAATCCCAGTAATTCTTTCCAAGAAGACTGAAAGGAAGAGAAGAACAATGACTGCAAATGACTCAAGTTCATTGCTTGACCATTGACCTCTGGCTCCCCCGCAAATAAGAGACGAAATTAGATCTCAAATATTGGAAAAAATACCCAGACCTGTGAGCATTCTCAAAACACTGGATCCTGAATCAAAGAAAACAGATTCCTCTGGCTCATGGTTACCAAATAAAGTGAAATAATTTGGATGCCTAGGTAGATTCAAGAATGCCTTACTATAGGATAGACAGCTAAAAGTCATTTTTTAAAGCCACATTATGCTGTTGATAGTTTAGAAAAACTGATGTTATCACACTACTTTCTGCAAAAATGATACCAATATTTATAGGAATAACAGTCTGCAATGCCATACTTCTTTAAATTACTACATCTCCAGTGCTATCAACAAAATAATTCTGTAGCAGGCTAAGCTGTCAAAACTTTAATGACATTGGGTTTATAGTATTGTGACCATTTTGGTCACTGATATAGTTCACTTTCCTGCACCAAGTAAATAAATGAATACATTTATTCCTCATACACACGTTGTATTTACTCCAAGCAATCACAGCACAATATAATTTTTCACAAAAAAATATTACCTAACCTACCATTCTCCATTATAATTCTTAAGAGCAAAAATAGGGTATCTTGTCATAAGACCTATCATTTTATACTAATGATGCAAGAAGTATATAATGTGAAGATTTATAATCTTCCCCACCCTTTACTGCTCATGATTTATAAATCCCCTCCCTACTGAAGCAGCGGAGGCCCTGCTTGTAGTACCTTGTGGCCTAAAGAGAGTGTAGGTGAGTCACTGCTGGCTTTGTTGGCATCCCAGGGTCTGACTGCCCACCCAGCATTCTTAGTCCCTCAGTGACTCCAGCCAAGGGCCACTGACTATCTGCTTGGCTAGGCAACCACTTTCTCAGCTTAATGGGTCCAAACTGGACATCTTGTTCATGTTCCTTCTACTGACTCTAACCTGAAAGCTTGGGGCCACCTCCGTTTTCCCTTTGCCCCTCTACCCAGAGTGTAGCGGGTCGGGTTAGCCCTGCCCTCCTCCTCCTTTCAAGTCACCACTCCCCCTCCCTGAGCCCAGGGGCTCACACCCTCAATGGTTTCCTCTCTTCCTCTCCCAGCAAGCCCTGCTCTATCCAGGAGCCAGAGCAATCTCTAAAACTGATAATCAGCTCATACCCTTGCCCACTGCGATTAGAACCCTATAGAGACCCTCATCACAGGTCACGGCGGGGTTCCCAAGCCCCCCTGTGTGTCAGAGTCACCTGGGAGCCTTCCAAAGTCTTGACAATGTAGGGCGGGACCCAACATAATGCCAGTGTGAAGTCAGGTTTGAGAACCACTGACCCATGGGCCCCCACAGGATCTAACACCCAGGCTCTGCCTCCCTATCTCACCCCAACTTTGATGCCATGCTGGAGGGTAAATGGAAGCCATCAGCTTTCCCGCCCTCCCGCCATTAGCATCCATGGTCGACACCTGTGGCCTCACGCGTGCCTGATGGCGGCACCTGCGGTGTGGCGCGGGCGTGCGAGAGCGGGCGCACCTGAGGCGGGAGACTGAGCCTATAAGCGGGGCAGCAGAGGCAGGAGCGGGCAGAGGGCCCGGGCGGAGTGCAGTGGAGACCAGCGGAGAGGCCACAGGACGATGCCAGAGAGCCCAGAAAGAGTAAAGATTGGCCAGGGGCTGGGAGGCCTGCCAGCCTCCCGGCCCCCAGCCTCCCGGCCCCCAGGCCTCCCTGCCTGCCCTGCCCCTGGTTGCCTCACTACAAATGGCGTAGAAAGATCATTAAAAGACTGAAAAAGCCCCTGGAGGCTCCAGGACTCCTCCCTTCCCCGTCTGCCCGGATCATAGAGAACCTGCTCCGTGCCTCGCTGGCACTGCACATGCCGTCCCTCGCGCACCCCTCAGGCCTCCTGCCTCTGTCTGAAAACCAGGGGCCTTCGCTCCTGTCTGCTCTCTGCCTGCTTCCAGGTTCCAGATTCCTTGCTGTGGTCTCCACAGGACTGCTCTTTCTTACCTTTCAGGCTCGGCTCAAATGTCGCTTCCTCAGAGACACCCCGGTCAAGCAGCCCATTCACAGCAGTCTCACTCCCCTGCTTTTATTTCCGCTTTGCATCCAGATGCAGGCAGGATTATTTCCAGGTTCTCCTACCATACTGCAGCCCCACCAGGACAAGGGCAAGGACTTCCCAAATGTTGTCTGTGGCTTTGTCTCCAGCTCCCAGAACAGTGTCTAGAATAGAATAAAAATAAAACCACCAGCAGCAATCAGAATCCTAGCAGGACATGTTCTCTGAGCTCTGACTCTCTACCCAGTGCTGTTGGCTCACTTGTTTACTAACCCTGTGATCCTCACAACAAACCTAGGTAGCATCTGCAATTACTGTCTCCACTTTACAGATGAAGAAATGAAGGCACAAGGAAGAGGGAATGGAACGTTCCCAAGTTCACAGGGCTGGCAAGTGGCTGAGCTGAAATCTGAACTCATATAATTTGGTTCCACAGTCTGGGTCCTAAGCCAAGCAAATACCCATTTAAGGAATGAATGAATGAATGAATGAATGAATGAACAATAACCTTGCACTTCTATATCTCAATATGTTCCACCCGCTGGCATCATTGTCATTTCCCCAGTGGGCCGGCCTCTACTCCTTGCTTCCCAGTACAAGCCTGCCAGCTCACTCCCAACTGCTGCTACTATTCCTGTCCTCCTCCCCCGCACTATCTCCTTCTGCCATTATCCCTCCTTGGCTTCACGTCTCCTCTCATCTAGCTTCAAATCTACTGTCCATAACTGTACTCTCTGGTTACCTGGGCAGCTGAGACCCACCCAGTGGGCAGTCCATAAAAATCTTAGTATTTGACCACAGCTGGGCCATCGACCCAGTCCAGACACATGCTCTTCCCTGAGTCAGCTTCTCTCTATCCCCCCCAAATATTTCAAATTTTCTTCATTCTCCTTAAAACTCAGGCCACCCTCATTCCCTCCTGATACATATTTCAGTGATAAAAGTTATCTGAATGTGGGAGGTCATGGTATAAATATATAGAGAGAAGAAACATCAGAGTTATTCTTGGTAAAATGTTAGCTAGTCCTGGCCAATTTAGAAAAATGAAAATAGTAAGATATGCAACAACATAAAATGATCTGACACCAGCAATAGCAAAACTGCTGTTAAAGTAGGAGCCTGCATGTTTTTTCTACGAGCTGCCATTATAACCTACTGCCACTATTGTAAATAGCACACTGTGGAGTGCTAGAAAAACAGTATTTGAATAATGTGCTAGGCAGCAGAGCAAAAAATGAGAACATTGTTATTTTTAAATGCTTTTGGAAAAGGCAGTATCTAAATGAATTTTCTTTACTGTGATCCAGTGTCCTTGCTCCAGCTGGCTCCCTCTCTTCCCATCATTTCTCTGACCTCATTGTATGATTCCTCCCCCTACGTGCTTCTAATCAGGGCTGTGCTAGAGAACCCCCCCCCCGCTCCCACTGGGGTGTCCCCTCTAAGGTGGCTTTGTCCTTACATCCAGCCTGCAGCACCCCAATCCCTGCGGGGCTTCTGCCCATCATTTCCCCTTATCCAGTGATTACAGACCACAGGGGACTCAGCAATGTCTGGAGGCATTTTTGGTTGTGATAATTTGGGGCAAGGGAGGTGCTGCTGGCATCTAGTGAGCAGAGGCCGGGGATGCTGTCAAACACCCTACAAAGACCACGAAAGCCCCTTCCCCCAAACTAAGAATTTTCAGGCAAATATTTCAATGCTAGGTTGAGATATCTTCTTCTAATTCTAGTGAGCGTGACAGCTTTAGAATTCACAAATTCACAGCTGCGTGGGCCTGCTGGACCCCTGCCTGGCTCCTGCGCTGGGAATACTCACCCCGCTGCCACTCAGTGCCCCTCTCACAGCACAGGGCACTCAGCTGCGGATGCGTTTCAGCAGCAGGCCAGCTGTTTCATCCTCAGAGATTCAGAGAGCGGGCTCCTCTTGTGAGACAGGCCTCCGAGGGCTTCCCCTGGACACCCAGGAATTCTCTCCCCACTGCTGGTTCATTCCCAGTATCAGAGCCCATGAAAGTTGGGGCCCTCCCTGACCCCGAACTGGTAGGATGCTGCTGGCCCCCACGGAGACCCTGTGCACCTTGGGGAGTATTAAGCCAAGATGACAATACTTCCCAGTTTAGGGAACAGTAACTCAGCAGCATTTGAACACATTAAAGACAATTTACAATCATCACCCATGGATTATGGTGATGTTTTGTTGACAATAATTGGAAACAGCATATGGTTCTAGGACTGATGGCTACAGTTTTACCACATTCAAAACAGTTTTTTTCTCTTCCTACGCACATTATCAGTACTACAAAATGGTTTCAACCAGGGGTGTGCAAACTTTTTCTAAAAAAGGCCAGAGTAAGCATTTTAGATCTTGCCGACCACGTGTTCAGCTGCGGACCTTCCTCCTGACATTGTAGTGCAAATGCACCTGTGTTCCAATAAAACTTTAAGGGTACTGACATTTGAGTTTCAGCTATTTCCACACAACAATATTTTCTTTTGAGTGTTTTCTCAAACATTCTGCAAACTACAGCACAGGCAGCAGCCAGGCCTGATTTTGGGCTATCATTTGTCAGAGTAGAAAATGCTGCTGCCAGTTTTTGGAGCCTCATGATTTGATGAATTAGGACTGTCGGGGCCACATATACACGTACCTGCAAGAAGAGCATTAATAGCTGTCAGGATCGGAGCTGGGCAGTACAAGTAGAACCTCACACTGGGCATCACACCAACGAGCACTACTCCAGACGTTCGAAGTACCCTCGTATAATCTAATGTCTTTCTATTCAGGTAACTGCAAATATAAAGAGCATAACTCAGTGCAGCAAGCTAGTATTACTGCTACTTGAATGGTAAGTGGATGGGTGTAAGCTGACATGATGCAGTTCACTACAGTCTGTTATCATGTCTGTGCCCACAATTATATGTCATAAAACAGCATATAGCATCGCATAGCTGCTGCTGGCAGGAACTGTACAGCATTCGCTCCCTCAGCCTGTCATGTTGTATGGCCCCAAGCGTCATCTTGCATGTCATATTACTGCCACATCCCACTGAATTAGGCTGCCAAGAATCTAGTTAGCCAAAATCACCGCCCCCACCCCCAGAATCCTATACCGAATAACGCCATGTTGAAAGGATCCTGCCTCCAAGTCGTTAATGATAAACCAGTCAAGAGAGAGATTTGACTGTCATCTTTTTAATAAGATATTGTCATCAAGGCATGATAGGCCACTACTAATGGTAGTGTCAAGAAGTGTACTAAATGGTCATACTGATCATATGTTCATAATTCTACATTGTCCTCAGGTGCTATCAACGTTGTCCTCAAGGTGCTATTACTACCACGTAACCTCAGAGATGAGTTTGGGGTAGAGTGTGTGTCACTGATTGCATGCTGATTGAGAAGCACTTCACAATAACTTTCCCCCATAATCCCTCACAGTAAGAGCAGGCATAGGTCAGGAGCCGGTGCACATTGCGTCCACAGGCCTCCCGTTCAGACAGGTGACTTGACTGAGTCACACAGGAGACTATGGCCACAGCCAGAGTTTGAAGCCAGCTCAATGGACCCCAGAGATTGTCCTCTCTGTTCACTTTGCCACCAAGTTCTCCACGTCCCTTCTGTTCACACCCTGTGCTATTATCAAAATCAGCACAGTCTTCCCTAAACCACAGTGTTGCAAACCAATGTTACCTCAATAAAGAAAAATGAAGACAATTGCAGAAAGACTGAAAAATTTTTGATCGCTGAATGGTATTTTGTGGTGTATATAGAGTGTATCTTCTTCGTCCATCCATCAGTGATGAACCTAGGTAGTCTCTAGTTCTCGGCTGTTGTAAACAGTGCTGCAATTATGGGGTTTAAAGACATGCTACGTTTTAAAATCGTGTGTTTTGCTGTCTCTCCCTTTCCTGAGAACTCCGGTCTCCAATCTTAACCTCTTTTTTTTTTTAAAGATTTATTTATTTATGCATACAAGCTGGGGTACAAGCCAGAGGTGTGGGGTGGCAAGAGGGTTCACCAGAGACAGAATGGGGAGCAGAACAGGCAGATCGATGGAAATACACTGCTGAGGGGAGCAGCGGGCGAGGCAGGAGAGATCTGCTGCGCCATGTGAGAATCTTCCCGGCCGGGCGTCAAACTCGTGTTACCGCTGCTGACAGCAACACAGCCCAGCGCTTACCTGCTGCACCACCAGGGAGGCCCCTTAACCTCTTTTTTATGCAATTCTTATATTGTCAGCTCATGATGCAAAGCTTTATTGCACTTTATCAGAAAGACTGGAATGAAGGGAGAGTACATGGAAGAGGTATTTTTGGGCTTATGCTGTTACAGCACTTGAATTTTAAAAATACTACTGCTTTTTTTAAAAAAAAAAATTATGCTTGCTTAAGAGCCACTTTGGAGATAGTTTATTTTTACTGCTGGAATTAGGGACTGAAGAAAGGAGTGACTGCAAATGAATCACTGAAATAATTATTACATATAAAAATATAGAATGTTAAAAATTGAAAATCCTTTAAAAAAAAAGGAGGGGGGGAATCACAAAGGTCAAAAAACAAGCAATTCCTCTTGGTCATGTCGCATGTACCGTCTATGATGCCGGCACTTGCATTGTTACTGTTTTACTCCATATTCTGTTTTAACAGAAAGTTCAGCATTGTCACTGTCCCACAATACAGTGCACCAGTGACACCCTAGTAACAATTTCAGTAGCAATAGCACAGTTACATTTTACTAACAATACCGCCAGCCCTCCCACCCCCTCCTCACTGTGTGAGGTAGGCACACATCCTGTCTCGCTTCTATACGAGAACAACACAGCTACTGCGCCCAAGCCGCCTATACTTGCAGTGGAGCACAAAGTACGAATGTGGAGCACACTGGCCTGTCCTCCCATGTCTAGAGAAACACCATTGCGACTGCAGGTTCATGGCGAGATAGTTAGAGAAGTATCTCTCTTCCTCAGAAGCGGGGCTGTGAGCTGTCCCTGTCTCATTTCCACATCACGAATACCTTGTAAGTGGTCTGAGGTACTTAGGAGTGACTTCGGTTCTGTGCCCTCTGATACTGAAAGTAATACTCTGCACCCCCACCGTATATGATGGTCCTCTAATATTGTATTTGTAATGGTATTTCTGCTAAATCTCATCATACTCGCCTCCAAACTGGAAGCAGTTCTGCCGTCATGGCAATGAGTGTGATATCTATAATTTCAGCAAAAATACTAACACAATTCTAGCACTTACACAGCAAATATTCACTGAAGAGGTACTATACAATATTTATGGAACTGACATATCATGATTCCTTTTGGTTTAGTACAGTATTAACACAGTATTCTGATTGCCACACTAAGGCTTCAAGCCTTTACCTCCCTTCACTGAAAGGACAGTCTCAGTCTGCTAACTCCACACATCCTGTCGGCGAGGATGTGTGTTCTGAGGCAAGCTTTGAGTTAGATAGAAATGAATAGGAGTCCTGATTCTGCAGTTAAGCGAGTAAATGAGTCACCTTGGGTCAATTCCTTAACTATCTGAATGTGGTCTTCTCACACCAAGCAGGAATAACAAGGATAATAGAAGACTTCCTTCTAGGACAGTTATAGGGAGGGTAGCTTTCACATAGGTTAAGTATAAAGACTGATGTCCTTACTAATACCATCCGTTACTCAAAGTCATGCTGTTGATTCTGTAACCTCAAAATATCTATACAAACAAGCATCGTGAGTTATTCCACTTTCAGCTTAAAAACCTCAAGGGGCTTCCTGGTGTTCACCAGATAAAGCACAAAACTCTCAGCCTGTGGCCATGCTCTGTCGGCACTGACCTTCCAGGAGTCACACCAGACCAGCTCTATTGCTGCCCATCCAGGCTGCCCACAGTCATGAGCGTGAGCAGAGAGGTCTTGCCTGAATCAGTGTTCCCTTTCCAAATCTCAAATAAAAATTCCAAACCACATGGTAGGCATCTTAAGTGAACACAGACCATGGCCCATAGAAACGTATGAAACCCATTTTGGTGAAAGCATGTGGCACGAGGCCTCACAAATGCCATGGAACCTTTCCTAATGAATTGCACTTTGGAACGAGGACTGCCTTTTGGTTTTAGAAAGAACGAAATTATTCTAAGATCTCATGATAGAAAATCAGCTGGTGTGGGGAAGGTGAAAGGTGGTATTATTCTTGAAAGGACAAAGCCTGCAGAAAAAAACGCTTAAACCCCTCAGAATTAAAGTGTAACCTTTGTTTGTAAACTCATGAGATTATGGGTTTAGAATTAATTTGAGTTGAATCTTTTCCAGTTACCAGTAACGTAACCCTTGGATCCATTATGCAATCATTACTCAGTCCTTCAGAACATAGCTCTCCAACATGATGGGAATTAAAGGACAGACTGTAACTATTTGAAATTGTCAGTTTAAAATTAATTTGACTCATTTGCTTACTGGTTACCAGCAACTTAGGAGAAATGGAGCTTTTCCTTTAATCACGTGGCACTGGGAATCTGTTAAAGAATGTATTTGGGAAAGCGATGGGATGGGATTCAGTGTATCCATTGCTAAAAACAATGGTGGTAAATGGTAAATGGTAGTAGAGAAAGGACCAAAAATGATTAAATAAAAATTGCCTTTAATGTGTCAATAAAACTCCTAAGTCTAAACATCATAATTCTGTTAATGGATGCAGACTGCTCTATTTAGTTCTATTGTTGGAACCAACTGGCTTTTGTAAACAGCTTCATTGAAACCTTATTCACATACGATACAATTCACCCACTTCAAGTGTATAATTCAACAGTTTTCATATATTCATCATTGGGCATCCATCACCACAATCCAATTTTATAATATTTTCATCACCCCAAAAGAAATCTACTAGCAGTCACTCCCCTTTCCCTCTTCTCTCTGCCCCCAACCCTAGGCACCTACTATCTACTCTTTGTCTCTATGGATCAGCCTATTTTTAACATTTCATACAAATGGAATCATGCAATACGTGATATTTTGTGTCTGTATTCTTTCATTTAGCATAATGTTTTCAAGGTTCATCCATGTGGTAGCTTTGGTACTTCTTTCATTTTTGTTTGTGAATATTAGTCCATTGAATAACTTGCATTTCAGGATTTTTTTCTGTATTTTGTCTTCTATGAACAAATCTACGAACATCACGTGTACATTTTTGTAGGGACGTATGCTCTTATTTCCATTGGGTAGATACTTAGGAGTGGAATTGCTGGGTCATATGGTAACACTCTATTTAATAATTTCAGGAACTGCCATACTGTTACAAAAGTAGCTGCACTAGTTTAGATTCCTACCAGCATGATGAGTATTCCAATTTCCCCGTGTACTTATCAACACTTGTTATTATCTGTCCTTTTTACTAAAACCATCAGAATGAGTGGGAATCTGTAGCTCATTGTGGTTTTGATTTACATTATCCTAATGGCTAATGATGTGAGCGTTTTTCATGGGCATATTGTTCATTTGTGTATTTTCTCTGGAGAATGTCAATTCAGAGTTTTTTGCCCATTTTTAAAAACTAGGGCTCTGTGTCTTTTTACTGTTGAGTTGTGGCAGTACTTTTTATGTCCTTGATACAAGTCCCTTCTTGGATACATAATTTGTAAATATTTCCTCACATTATGTGGGTTGTCTTGATTGTTGTTGTTTTCTTAATGGTAAACTATGTTGCTTCCTCCCTAGAATTCCTGGCATCTAGCTGGCTTACAAAATACTTTCACATTTCTCTGGGGAAGTTTCCAAGAACTTCATACTCTTGAGTCCACAACTGAACTTTGCGTCCTCTTTTCCTCTATTCTTTGTAAATGTTTGTTATTTAGCCAACTGATCAACCAAGGTATTAACTAACTCTTCTTAAATCTTCTTTCTTCTCATCACTC
Source organism: Scalopus aquaticus (assembly GCA_004024925.1). NCBI lineage: Eukaryota > Metazoa > Chordata > Mammalia > Eulipotyphla > Talpidae > Scalopus > Scalopus aquaticus. The sequence goes on from PVIJ01016245.1 coordinate 18,355, forward strand.
ATCTTAGACTGTGTAAAACACCAAATAATGTTTCATTTCTGTCTTCCTTTGAGCCTTTGAAATCCTTATATACCCACTACTAAAACCAAAGTTGTGTTTTCATCATGTTTCTTCTGGATTTTTAACAACTTGAGCCACATCTTTGCCTCCAGTAAAGTCCTTTGTATGCAAACACAATGGTGATACTCCTGTGGGACTCTACAGACAAATGGTTATAAGGACTGGTTCTGAGACCATTCTCCCTTATTAGTTCAAGTCCTGGATCTTCCATTTAGCTTCTGTGCCTCAATTTCTCCTCTATAAATGGGAAATGATAATAGTCCCTAACTCATAGGGCTTTGTGAAGATTAAATGCACTGTTAGATGACCAGTGCTTTACCAGCGCCTTACTAAATACTCAGTAAATGTTAGCTAATATTATGATAATAATTAGGTTTTTATCATTAATTAAAACGTTTCCAAGGCTTTTAAAACCAATGGAATAAAATTGAAATGCATCGTCTCATATGCACAAACACTCCTTGATCTTTAATGTGAGCTGAGAAGACGTTAGGGTGACCAAAGAATCCCTGCAGGAGTTTTATATCTCCACTTGTCAAAGTCTGAGTGTACAATTGTCAGGTAGAACTTCTTTCTAGGCATTGTTGCGGCATTGCCACTAAAGAACATGTATTGATGCATATTGTGGGCTTACTCCTGAGCAGGCAGAATTCTAACCACCTTCTATGCACTCTCCTCCTTAATTCTTACAACTGCCCTGTTTGGGGGTTAGTGCTTCAGTGCCCAACTTGAGTGGGTAAGTCCATTGTCCATGATCACACAATAGGAAGTAGAGAGACCTGGATAGGGTCCAGGTCTCTTGAATACTACATCCTAAGTTCTTGTAGAGGTGTCCACAGACAAACATCCTCAAAGGCAGTGTGGGAAGATGTTTCAAACACTTCTATCATATCTGTAATTCCTGAACAAAGTACATCTTCCATCTGGGAAGTCTTGACGCTGTTCTCCAGACATCTGAAAATTTCTGGGACAGAGACATTTTAAAAGTAGTTTCTGAAAGCTGTTGCTCAGCAGAAATATTTCTCCTTGAGGGTCAGTGCTTTCCTTTGCTGGCTGGAGTTTGGCCGATTAATTCACGTGGATGAAGCCAATAGGTCTTAGATTCAACTTTCTTCCTTTCCCAAATATCCCCTCACAGATGGCAAAGGTCCTTCCAGTGGGAAGGAGTCAGGAGTGTCCTCTCTCTCTTCAAGAAGTAACCTAAGGTACTTGAGTATTGGTGAGTGACTCAGGGCTGCCATCTTAACGCAAAGGCAGCGCATTCCTCACTGTGTGCACAGGAGGTCTTCATTATCCGAAGATAATTGGTGCTGGAAAAATGCTATTTAACATGAATCCATCAAAAATAGGGACTAAATTTTCAAAATAAACAGTAAAAAACAGTTACTTAGGGCTTTGACTTGAAAAACAAAGCTGACAATTATGAAAACAAGTTTATTTTATTTAATATTTAACAAAGTAGATCAAAACACAGGGCTAGGTTAAAACTCTGCCCTCTTGGAAAATATTTATGTATTACAAAATATATCATTTTATTTTCAGTTCTGACTGAACTGTATAATAGTAAAATTCAGCTTACCTTGAATGTTTGCAATGTTGCTATAAAGTCTCTCTCTCTCTCTCTCTCAAAATTATGCAAAGATTTCACAAATTTTCCTGAGAATTTCTCTTAATTTTTGATATTCAGAGCATTCTCTTTTAAACTCTAATTACATCCTCAATGTGCTTGATTTTCTCTCTGGGTTTGACTCTGCCCAGTCCTCTTATTCCATGGCTTTGGGTATGGCTAACTTTATTTTTCTCAACTTTCAAGAATGCCAAGAAATTTTGCAGCCTTTGCAAAGTTGCAATTTCATTTTGCAGTCTATTTTCCTTGCATTTGCCCTGTGTCATCTGATAGTTATATTGCATAGACAACATAAGACAGACCAACTAAGATGTTGACCGGATGGGTTGGAACAGGAGCTAATGTTGAAAATAGAGGGCTATGAAAGGGGTGACACTCATTTTAAGTTAGAAATGGTAATTTTGTGCTATCCGATTGCATCCTTATGCAAGCTCATCATTTTGGTACCTTTCATAATACAAACTTCTTTTATTGGCATAGGACTTTCCAAAACTTAGGTACAAAGATGCATTCTGAACTCAGGTTACCTTGATGGCTTTAATATTAGTTTGTTGAAATCCACACTTATTTCCATAGTCAACAGGCCCAGCATGGTCTTGCCAGAACCATTCTGCATCTCCATCTTCATCTTGTGCTTCCCCCTTACTTACTCTGCTCTAGTCACATTGGCATCCTTATTCCTTGCTAAGCCTTTTTGGCCTCTGGACCTCTGTCCTCTTTATTCATTATAGAATGTCCTTCCCAAAGGCTAACTCATTTTTCAGATGTTGGGTCAATATCCACTTTTCAAAGAGACCTCTGATCACCACTCACTGCAAGAGACAGCTTTCCTTTTAATCATACCTTTGCACAACCTTCTGTTTACCTCCTCATAGCACTTAATAAAATTATAACAGGTATTATTTGTGTGCTCTTTTATTTTTGTTTCTGAGACTAGGACCTACGTTTCAGGAGAAAAAGGATTTGGTTGAATTCTCCTTTATACATGTAAAGTCAGTCTCAGTCTTTGTTAGGAAGAAAGCTGAAATTTACAATCTGTAAAGAGTAGAGGGGAAGAGCTTGGAGGCAGAGTACACAATTTATCTGAGTTGAAAAATTTAATCAAACTGCTTCGTTGGAGGTCTTGAAAGAATCTTTGCTTCTTTCTATGATACAGAAACCAGCTGAGACATTCATTTGGGGAGGGCGTCACAGGGAAATTTTCTGGAATCTGGATTAGATACAAAGAAAGCTATTACCTTATGGCTATTCTTCCTACCTAGGATTTCCATCTAATTATCAAATTAGTCACCTCCTTTACCCATGGAAGGGAAAGAGGGACACGGGAAGTAGATGGAAATTTCATTGTTCACAGTTTTTATCTACTTCTGCTCTAAGGGCCCTAATGTTTACTTAAAGGAGGGTTTTCTCTAGTTTTTAAAAGCTAAATAAATTGGGAATATCATGAGAAAAAATGCTTCATTGTAACTCATGGGCCATAACTGGATGATCCAGATTAGAATCTATTTGGTGCCAAAGGAAGATCGTCCCCAAGTCCTTGGAGCAAAGAAATGGTAAAACTAAACAAGATACAGAAAGATCAAGAATCCATGTTTTCCATTGCTAAGACCTCAGAAACCCATAAAAGTGTTCATTTTATGGGAACACTTAGCAAAGGACTGCCCAAGTCCATTTTAAAGGCTTGAAATCCGTTGACATATGGCAATCATTATCTGTGCTCAGCCATCTATCTTGCACAACGCTTTCTTCTTCCCTCCCCCAAGGAAGCTTTTCTAAGACCCCACATTTACCATATTTTACAAGAAGCACTTTGTGGCAAGCAAGGCTCGGAAGCAGTCTCAGGAAGGATAGCCCTGGCTATGAGCTCCAGGAGCACCAAAGCATTTTGTCTCAAGATGGAAGCCTTGAGGCGAAGCTGTTTCAGATTAGAATGGGCATACATTCCTAGCTGGGGTTTTTCTTTAGAAAAAGGTTTAATGACTCAGATGTCCTAGGCAGCAAAATGGAACACACTGTTTTGCTTGGCCTTTTCTAAAAACAAGAGGATCTATGGGGCTTATTGGTCTGGTGGGATATACTGGGGCTTCCTAAATTCAGGTAACAGAAACGACAGAAAAACAGGTCAAGGTGAACTCTCCCAATGTGTCTCTGTGGGTGCCACTGTTTCAGAGGATGGGTGTATTCCTCAGCACCAGCATGCTCTTGGGAAGGGGCTTTGAGCTCGGGGAACAGCAGGTGAACACTTTCACCATTGCCTCGTCCTTCATCCTTACTATGGGAACAGTTGGTAGAACATATCCATACTGCATTCTTGGACAAACCTCCCCAATGCTGCTTTTATGTGGTTCTTCTCAGGAAAACCATCCAACATATCCCCAGGAAATAAAAATAGTTGAATCCAAGTGTATAAGGCGATGCAGTCCAGATTCTGATCAACTATGGGAGCCATATATGTTTACAACAGTCCTTCTTGATCTTGACCCACACCAGGATGGGTGAGACCTACAAGAAACATACAATGCCCCACTTTGGAATTTGCCATGTGCCAATAAAATCTACCCTCCACACCAAAATGCCTGGAATGAAATTTACATGGACATCTGCTTTCTTAAATGTTCAGGGTGTCTATCAAAAGAGCACACAACACACTTTGGTTCTCGGCTAGCGGTGGTGCACGTTTCCATACTCCAGGATGTCATGGTTACTTTTTAGAAGAATATGTATTTTTTTAAGATTTATTTATTTATATATACAAGCTGGGGTACAGGCCAGAGGTGTCGGGTGGCGAGAGGGTTCATCAGAGACAGAGCGGGGAGCAGAACAGGCAGATCAGAAATACACTGCTGAGGGGAGCAGCGGGTGAGGCAGAAGAGGTCTGCCGCACCATGTGGGATTCTCCCCGGCCGGGCATCGAACTCGCATCGCTGCTGCCGACAGCTCCACAGCGCAGCGCTTAACCGCTGCGCCACCAGGGAGGCCCCAAGAATATGTATTTTTAACACAAGAATTTTACTTCCCAAATCTTTTCCTGAAGCTATCTAACTGAACAAGGTGAGGCTGGAGAAGGTGCTTTTCTCATGCCCTGTCAAATTCAGGGTCCCCAAAGAAAAATAAGTCCAACTCTAAAGACTGAATGCTAACATGTTGCTTTTTGAAATTTCTCAGAGAGATGACAAGGGACATGAACCATGCTGTGTGCAACAAAACACAGCTCCTCTTTAGGCATCCACTTTCTAAAATCTCACACATCACCTTCGGATTCTCACCCAAATCTGGTCCCACAAAAACTAAGTTTTCTTCTCTAGCCAGTTCCTTGAAACTTTTCCTTTTTTCTTGAGTAGCCAATTGTCTTCTTTGAAAAAGCTAATCTTTACAAAAGCTAAATTAAAAATTAATTCAGTTCATTTCTCTTCTTTCAGTTCTTTTCTCTATTATCCTTTCCACACAGTAAGCCAGGCAGCAAAGACTTAGAATGCAGGGTGAGGGAAAAGGCAGTGAATGTTCTCTCAGTAATGTCTACCTATTTCTCACAATTTCTTTGGACACAAATATTTGATAGATATTTTTTCTTCGGAGTATTATTTATAGTAGTGAAAAATTAGAAATTAAATGTCTCTTAATCAAGGATTGTTTGAATAAGTTACACCAACTTCATGTAAATGAATGTTAAAAGTGGAGTTTCAAGTGATTTTTTATGACTTGGATGTGGTATTAAGTGGAAAAAATTAAAGCAAGATAAAAATATAAGAAAATATTATATTATCAACTGTGAATAAGTTCACTGAGGGAAAAAAAGGAAGGAATTATACCAACATTTTGAGTGATTATCTTTGGACTGTAAGATTATCAACACTTTTTTTATACTAAAGCTTTTGCACTTTCCTAGTTTGCTAATTTTTTCATCATTTTCACCAAAGTTGTTCTATGTGCTCAGATCACTCTGGGTGTTGCAGACAAAAACATGAACCAAGAAGACACAGTCTGTGCCTATTTTTTAATGTAACAAATTCCTGGAGAATAATGTCTCTCTGACCAAGTGTGACGGACACTTATGCTACACTTACGTGCACAATAGCTTCATTTTTTCTTGGAAATTCAATTCTTTACCACTATCTGTTGGGTAGTTTATGGGCAGTTGAATCAACCCTAAGTTCTAGAAACAAGACTTGATTAGCCTCAATCATCACTCTCTCCCATTCCACAACGCCATGACTGACCTACAGAGAAGCATGATACCAGCTAAGGAAGTGACTTATAGGATCCACAGGCATGCCATTAAAAGAGAGTTTCTGTTCCTCTGAACTTGATGGTATAAAGACAGGAATTTCTGAAACCTCAGGTAAACCCCTAAAAAGGACAGGAGGGTCACCATGTGGCAAATGACAGTATCATGCAAGTGAGATCCTGAGTTAAGCCCTGCCTGAAGCTATCCTCTGAGTTTTTCCATTACTGGTGCTAATAAATTCCCCGTTGTTTAATCCAATTTAAGTTAGTGTTCTGTTGATTGTAGCCTAAGGAAATCTGATAGCTCGTGTAAAGCCAACTGCTGAACGAGCGACAAGCACAATGGAGGCGGATTCAGGGGACCCAGGTGCAAGATTCTGGTCTCCCTGCAAATGGTAACCTCATCTGAGGCAAATTTCAACCCCAGCCTGAACCCATGGTCTGCAGAATAAAGTAACTGGCGCACATTAGGAGTTTCCAAACTCTCTTTAGACAGGAACAGTTGATCAATGAACACATGTCTACCAGTCCTTAGCTTTGGAAGAAAAATAAGGAAACTATTATAGGTACAAAGCACATTTATATGTAAAGGACAATCCTTTTCTGTGAGGTTATACAACTGCAGGGATAGTGTTTATTTTATTAACGTGTTTTGCCCTTCATCGACAAAATTAAAAATTATAAACTTTCTTCAGTTCTCTACAATTTAACTTGTTGAATTGCTTCTCAGCCATGAAATCCCCAGATCTGGAGATCACTGTACAGAATAATATTTTAAGGAACTATTTATTTATTTATTTATTGCATAGAAGAACCAGGGTTCAGGCCAGAGGTGTGTAGGGTGGGGTGAGAGGATTCACCACAGACAGAGTGAGGAACAGAACAGGCAGATCTACTGAAATACACTGCTGAGGGGAGCAGCAGACGAGACAGGAGAGGTCTGCTGCGCCATGTGGGTCAGCTCTCTGGCCGGAGATTGAACTCGTGATCGCTTGTTAGCACTGAGACTTGAACCGTAGGCCACCAGGGAGGCCTGCCATATTCTAAGGAAACATTTAATGATACACATTCAATATGTCTTCTATTCTACGAAAAGTATGAGTATGCATTCAACAACTGTAAATCATGTAATAAGATTCAACATAATTTTTAAAGTATTTAGAAAATGTGTAAATTTCACAATAGTTATCAGAATATCGAGGTAAGAATGTCAGAGAAACAAACTCTCTGAATGACTTTTGGTGTACTAGCTTCCTTCACGGAGGAAGCACTCTACATATCAAGCAAATCATAATCTGTTTCTCCAGGGGCTTTATTCCACAATCCTAGAGTAAGTTATAATTGGTTTGGAAAATTTTATTATTTTTTAAAGATGTATTTACTTATACATACAAGCTGGGGTGCAGGCCAGAGGTGTGAGGGGTGACAGGATTCACCAGAGACAGAATGGGAAGCAGAACAGGCAGATCTACTGAAATGCACTACTGAGGGGAGCAGCGGGCAAGGCAGGAAAGGTCTGCTGCGCCATGTGGGAATCTCCCTGGCCTGGCATCAAACTCGTGCCCAGCCGCTGACAACTCCACAACGCTGTGCTTAACCATTTGCGCCACCACGGAGGACCCTAGTAAATTTTAAATCTCTTTTTGTTTTCTTGAGCTAATAGTCTGGACTTTAAGATTTAATAATATGTTTCTTTGCTTTTATACATGGCATGTAATCCTCACCCTAAATTCATATGGAATTTCTTTTTAAATTTTAGCTTATGTTCAAGGCAAAGTGAATCCCATGTAAGGGATAAGGCAAAAATCAAAAGTAAGGAGTTATTCTTGAAATACTTTCACCCCCCCAAAAAAAAAAAATCAGAACCATCTACAAATAAGGGAAAAGACAATCAAAACGCTGTATGTCAGAGTTTAAGATTCAGCTTGATTTTGGGTCTGTGAAAATAAAAATTCCATTTTTAAAATGTATGTTTTTCTTCAGCTTAAAAATATTTGTGAAACAATCACAAGCTACAGAAGAATTTTCAAGTTGGGTGCAAAGAACTTTTTCCCTGAACCATTTGAGATTTAGTTGCCAACCTGATACCCTAACACTCCAGTATCTCTTTCCCACCAATAAGGATACTCTCTACAAAACCACAATGAGGGGCGTCCCTGGCGGCGCAACGGGTTGAGATGCAGCACTGTGAAGCTATCCACAGCCACTGCAGCATGAGGTTGATCCCCAGCTTTCCACATGGCTGGGCACTGAACTCTTGAGGCAGCGGCCAACAGTTCCACAGCACTGTGCTTAACCTGTTGCGGCACCAGGGAGGCCCCCCATTTTTCTTTGAATAATTTTTTACTTTCTGGTATAGTGAGATGTTTCAGGTTCATCTTGCCCTTCCTTGGCTCCCATTGCAGGAGTTAATCATTTCTCTAAAAAACCCTTTCCCTTTAGAAGGATTGGCATATAGAAACCAAGTGCTAGTCAGGTTCATTGGAGTTTTGCTATTACCAAGTCCTATCAATGGACTTAGGGAATAAGAGCAATGGAATAAATACATGCATATAAATGTAGGTGCACATATTTATGAGCACACATGTATATATAAATATATGCGCAGGCATGTATTACATGTCCTTGCCCACAAACATACACACATGTACACACCTATCATACATACACCTCAGTGAATAAACACACATAACATGCACAATTATACTATAGGCACATGCATGAATGCACACATGTATACACCAGCATATACACGTCTATATTTAATTCCACCTTTGTATATTGAAACCTGTGAGTTCACACTTTCAATATTTCCAATTCAAATCCACTACCTCAGGGTCCATGGTTCCAAGAAACTATCAATAGTTTTCTCTCCTATATATGTAACTCACTTTAACAGATTAGCTTTAATATATTCCCTGATTTGATCTATTCCCTTTTCGTACCTAGTCAATCAGTAGCAGCAGTCCTGCCTCCTACATCCCGTTGATGCCCACCTCACCCCATCTGGGGTCTGGCACGCTGCCTCAAGCTAACCCACGATAATGCCCCTTACTCTGCTCAGACTCCAGCCCCTGAGTGGGGCTGCCCTTCCATATGGACAGAGCTGCCCTCTTCACCAGCCCAGGCTCTCCCACCTCACACAAAGCACCCCTTCGAGTGGAAGCACTCCTCACAGGCTGGTGTGCTGGTGCTTCTCTGTGGGCAGCCCCGCCACAGACACCATCCTCACCCTCCTGGTTCTCAGTGTCTAGGGAGAATGTTCACCATGAGGGACGACATACTTGTGTGACTAATGGAGTAGTTGATACAGGTCTCACACTCTGAGTCAGAATAGAGAATATATGTCTATATGTTTGGAGCAAAAACACTTCACAGCAGTGAAATTAACTAATTAACTACTTAATTAAACTGTCACTGGTGTATGCCAGACCCTTGCTGGTTTCCTAGACCCCTGTTGTCAGTCTAGAACCATTATCCCTAGGAGGAGTAAGGTGGTCTCATTACAACCCCAAGTCCTGAAATGGTGAACCCTCCTCTGGATAAAAAGCAAATGCCCTATGCGGCCTGCAAGACCATAATCAGGGCATTGACCTTTGCAAATAATGTCTCTTCCCTTGACCCTGCTCTGGACCTTTCTGCTCCTGACCCCCTCGTGGAGCTCTGCGCTTGTGGGGGCTTTCTCCAGAAGGTGGCACGCTGACTTCTCACCTTCTCGTCTGAGATTGATGAGGCAGCTTTGACCTCCCTGGGGACAGAAGAAGCTGCCTCGCCCCTCATGCTACAGAGAAGCCCTGATACAAAATGGGATGCCTGACTGTGGGTCCTCACCCATGCATTAAAAAGGGACTTATAGTAAGACACAAGTACGAGGACACACAATAACACTAATAAAGGGTTTATTTACAAAAGGAAGGGGAAAAAAGAAAGAATAAATTGGTGAATACGCCCTACCAGTTCCGCTGAGCTAGAATCCCAATGGTGCACCAAAACCTGGAGAACAGCCAAGAGACCCCCCAAGGCCCACATGTCTGGTTATATATCAAACATGGCTGCTCAACTCCACCCTCAGTTCCCAGCATCCTCCCTTCAGTGATGCTGGCATTATGGGATTTGTCATTCTTGGTGCCTTGGATCTCTCTGGTGTGTGGTGGGGGTGGGGTCCATAAAAACCGATCTGTGGAGTATGTTTAGATTGTCCTTTCTCCCCCAACGCTTACTGTCTAGCGAACCACCTTGTTACAGGGGCTTTGAAGTCCTTACCTACATCTGAAACTGTGTGTGGTTTGCTTGTTCATATCTGCAGGCGCCCACTAAGTCACCAGGCTGCGGAGTGTGCCCAGCATGTAATGCTCAGTGGGGGTGACATGTGTGAAGAAACAACCCACCAAACAACACTTGAGAGCGTGCAAAGAGTGTGGGCTGAGAGGCACGGCTGCCCTGGCTTTGATTTCCTGGCTGTGAATCCTTAGGCTAGTGGCTCCACTTTTCTGGGCTTCAGATTTTTCACCTTCAAAGTGGGACTGAGTTTCCACTGAGTAGGGTTGTTGTGAAGATGACACACCCACATCCGCATAACTTGGCATGTGGATGGAAGATAAAGAAGTGCCCCTCCAGGGGAACCCGGCCCAGTGAGATCAGCATGGCTGTCAGCTTCCCACTGTAGTGAGGTTTCCTGTCTAGTGCAGGCCCACTGGGGTTTCTCAGTACAGCTGACCATCCCTTTTGATCAAATGCTATGCTTTTCCTTGGGAGGAACAGCCCCGTCAATGAAAGAAAAGCTCTCTGTAAGCCATGCCACATGAAAAATAAAGCTTCAAAATGAGTTATAAAGGAAAATGTGTTCCCTGGCCCGCATGGGGAAGACCATTTCAGGGCCAAGAGAGCTGCCTCTGCTGGAGGCTTAAGGGTCTTATCAACCCAGCCTAAGTGCAAACAAAGAGAACAGAGAAAAAGGAAGGAAACCCCAAAGTTGGCTTGTTACTCTGGGATGAAAGACCATTTTATCTGTGGTGAGAGGCCTGGTTAGCTAGATGTTAGAGCTGCAGACAGGGAAGATGACCTCACTGGGAAGGAGGTGGCGACCTTCCCTTGGATTTGGGAATATGTGCACTAGACAAATGATTCAGCTAAGCTAACTTACAGATGATATAAGCCCGATCAGTTCCCCATTTTTCATGCTAATAGATGCAGCGTTAGGCTGGGAAGGAGAGGCAGATGAGAGTGGCTGAAGACCAAGTTCCCTTCAGAAGATCCCATCAGCCGGTGAAATCTCTCTCATAAAGATTTCCCTGTCCCAGAAGAGTAGCCAGCTCTTGTGCATTTGAGTGATAGCCATTGTTGTAAAACTCTAGGTTATCAAACCAGACATATCAGAGTTTGCCTTTTTGGAAAGTGACTATTGATTGCAAATAAGAGGAACATGGGTTTACAGTTTACTCAGAGACACTTGCCAGGTGGTAGTCTCAGATCTGAGCATTTCTGTGCCCCGCTGACAGCTCCTCTTGCATTCTCTGCCACTTGGTACTTCAGAAGAAGCTGGCGAATCAAAAAAACTTGGTATTTCTCTCTCCTCATAATATTTAACTCTTCACAGTTCTTGAGGAGTCTTCACGTTCGTGACTTCATTTGTTCCCACTCTGAGAGGGAGGTTGGGTAAGTATTATCATTGCCCTCCTCTTAGAAACTAAGAAACTGAGGCTCACAGAAGCTAAGGGACTTGTCCCAGAACAAACAGAGATCATGGAAGCCCTGGGGTTTGAGCCCAGGTCTGCAGCCAGAGCTCATGCTGCCTCCTGCACCACAAGTGACATTCCTGTTGATGAGTTCTGCGCCATCAAGTCTTTCTTTTAAAGAAAATGTTGCTTAAAATTCTTTCTTTTCTTTCAAGACCTGAATCACAATTGTCATCTGAGATGTCAGATGTAACAGAAAAAAATGATGAAAGTCACCCTGTTTGAGAGGCAAGTTGGACAAGCCAGTTGGGGATTTGGGAACCATCAGTTGCCATACTTGCTTGACTCAAGGAAAGCAGTTTCTGCAGCACCACCACTGCCTGGAAACTTCAAAGGAGGAAGATGACCTCTTCTAAAAAATAGAAATTCAGTGGGAAGTGCCAGCTGGGAGTACTCTTCTCCTGCATCCCTTTGTAACTAAAGTGACCCACCCTTCAATGTGTTGTGAAGACCCCCCAGGCAGTATGCTCAACACGTTCATTATCATATGGCCAAAATGCACATTTGTTTAAAAAGTCAGGTTCTTTAACTTCTCTGACTCCTACAACTTCCTAAAGACCCCCAGGCTCAATGTTGTACTGAAGAACCAAATTAGACTTAATATGACCTAATGCAAAGGTCTGAATTATGCCTTGAATATACTTTCTGAGAGATGAAAGGAGCAATATGCTTATAAAGTTCTATTACTCTTTAAAAAAAGACTTTTAAAATGCTGGAAGTACCTCCTGGCTAGGGAATGGATTAGATGCCTTGCTTTCAATTCATTACTTCTAATATAAACACTCAGTACCCCCAGTGTGCCACATCAGTTGACGGTCTTTATACAAGCTGAACAGATGGAAGGCCTTGGGCCTTTGTCTCTGAAGTCCGTTTAATGACTCCGCAAAGTGAGATGTTTTGTCTGATTAAAGGTTCTGTTTTTCAAAGCCATACCTTCTTCCATTTGGGAAATGGCAATGTTTATGGTGCCCCTGTGCCCAGTTGGTAAAAGGATGAAGTAGATAGCAAGCAAATCTCTCTTTATGCAAGAAAATACCAGTCCTGGTAAGAAGGGGCAGCCCAGGTGGTCCACGTGCTGGAATTTGATGCAAGCCCAGTGGTGTATAAAATCTTACTGGAAGCAATCTACCAGATACAGGCATCAGATGTGTGGGTTAAAGTAAGTGCAAAGGTATTCTACTTATATTTTCGAAATGTTTATTTATTTATACTATATGATTTATTTAAGTCAGTAAGAGAAATCATGCAAAAATAATTAGGGTAAAGTGTTTACTGCAAGGATACTTTGAATGAATTTTAAATTGTATATATGTATGTGCGTGTGTATTATATTCATAGATGCAGGTCTATTTATACATATGCACATATGCATACATGTGTACCAATACTTATATTCACACATATTTACCTGATATTAAACATTTACTTAAATTTTTATGTGCAGTTTGGTCTCCTTAGTTCTAGTTTTTAAAAATACTGTGTTCTGGGCCTCCCTGGTGGTGCAGAGGTTAAGCGCTGCGCTATCGAGCTGTTGGCAGCAGCGACGCAAGTTCGACGCCCAGCCAGGGAGATTCCCACATGGTGCGCAGACCTCTCCTGCCTCGCCCGCTGCTCCCCTCAGCAGTGTATTTCCGTCGATCTGTCTGTTCTGTTCCCCACTCTGTCTCTGGTGAACCCTCACGCCGCCCCAAGTCTCTGGCCTGTACCCCAGCTTGTATGCATAAATAAATAAATCTTTAAAAAAATAAATAAATAAAAGCACTATGTTCATAACAGAAATTTCAATAATGTATAAATGCAAAAGTAGGAAATATCACCCATCATCTTGCAAACCAGAGATCAACACAATTATCATCTTGTCATATATCCTTATATGCTTCTCCTATTCCCCAAGTGTTTAATAAAGCATATTTTTAAAAAATTTGAGATCCTGTAGATTTTATGGCTTCCTTTTCCCTACTTAGCAATATATTGCAAACTTTTTTGTCAATCAGTGATAATGAGGAGACCAGAATGAATATGAGTTCCTAAGAGAACTATGAATTTGCACTCTTCACGAAGTAATTTTAACCAATTCTTCTTGCTAAAAATCACTTTAACAGTACCTCCCTGGTGGCACAGGGTAAAGTCTCAGCGCTGTCAAGCTATTGCCAGCCACTGTGGCATAAGTTCAATCCCCGGACAGGGAGCTTCCCAAATGGCGCAGCAGACCTCTCCTGCCTCACCCACTGCTCCCCTCAGCAGTGTATTTCAGTCAATCTGCCTGTTCTGCTCCCCACTCTGTCTCTGGTGAATCCTCTCACCCCCCGCATCTCTGACCTACACCCCAGCTTGTATGCATAAACAAATAAAGATAAATCTTTAAAAAAATCACTTTAACATCGGTGACTATGTTTTGATCTCACATCAAAAAACGGCATTCAGTGTGGGCAAGAGCTGAGAATAACAGGGTTCAGAACCCTTTTACACCCCAGGGCAACTGAGGCAATCTGGCACACCAAGAAAGGATTAGAGCAACCAGATCTGGGCACGTGTGGAACAGGCTTTCCGTAGGAGACATGATTTGAGGCCAAGTCAGTGAAGACAGCCCCAAGCACCAGGACTGGGGCTGTCCTTGGACAATTGGGAGGATTTAATTAGGTAGGACAAAGGGAGAAGGAAGGCAAGGCTGTGGAACAGGGAGAAGAAAGGTTCAGAGGAGAGGCAAGTCTGGCAGTGACAACACCCATTATGATGTAGGCAGCTGACATCTCATCAAATGCTTAGATCTTTATTCTTGCTTCTCCTCTCTGAACCTCGGTTTCCTCATCTGTAAAATGAGGGAATGAAATGAAGAACTATCTTGAAAGATGCTTAACCAGTACTGCTTAATTGAAAAAGGGCATTTGTTGGCTTGAATAAATCTAGGTACAGCTTATGGTGCGGCTTAATTCAGGAATTTAAATGATGTTCACAGGATCTTGTGCTGTTCCTCTTCAGGTTCCCTGGCACCTCTGCTGGGTTCATGCCCAGGCTCCCCATGATGCAAGATGGCAGGCAGTAGCTGCTCTGCTACATTCTTTGGGTTCAAGTCCCAGATTCACTCTGATATCATTAGATCACATACCTATGTAATCACATATGAAGCAATTAGACCTATTAGATCACATATGAAGCAATCACCCTGGAGTGTGGTCAGGTGAATCCTGGGATTTCCTTACTGGCCCAGAGAAAATCAATGCGCTATCCCTGGAGTCTTTTTTTTTTTTATAATATATATTTTTATTGTTATTTATGTCTTTTACATTTTGCATTCCCCTTGGGTAGCCCACCACCAATTCACCCGTGATCCATCTCCATGGTCCCTTGTGTTCTTTTCTATTCCATTTTGTGCCCTTTCCCTTCCCTCCCTCCGGC
>PVIJ01016246.1:0-33392 GCA_004024925.1 Scalopus aquaticus
TTATTTGGTTCATACTTAACTCTCATGCAAATCAATATTAACTGAGGTTAGCAGTTATAATCCCTAGCGACTTTTGATTGTGAATGTGTTTAAATGGTTCAGTTTGTATGTAATATGTACAGATACTTTTATGTATTTTAATAAGAAATAAAACACTAGGTTTCAGGTGGCTACATTAAACAAATATTTAGCCATTCACAATAAACCGCATGCAATCTCATGTCTGTGTCCGCTTGTGTGCATGTGTGTATGTGTGTATGTATGTGGTATGTGTGACATGACCAGAATACATACAGATGCCTGACACTGAGTTAAATGCTTTCCATGTATTATCTCATTTAATCTTTATGAAAACTCTCTGAGGTGATGGCATTGTTACCCATATTTCACAGATGGGACAAATGAGGCTTAGAGAAATAATATGTCCTGTTGCAGTGGCTGCAGATAGCTTCACATTGCTGAGACTTAACACTTTGTGTGCCGGTGTCCATTAAATTTACCAGCCTTTGGGGCCAGCCATTTTCTGTGCCACCGCATGAATGGTATAAGCATTCAATAAAACACACACAACTCCTGAACTACTGGATATTAAAAAAACTGTAATATTTCTCATAAAACACCTTACACTTTCACCAAAACAATGTGTAAAGCTTCTAGACTGAGTACGATCAAAGAAATAGCTCCTAATAGTTCCAAATAAATCCACCATGCTGTGAAAAACTGGAGACTAGATGAACACATATTAATACGTGAGCGGCCACCTGGTACTGGTGACAAAAACACGTACTAATACATGAGCAGACCACAAAGTGTTAAGTCTCCACCTATGAAGCTATCTGCAGCCACTGCAGCATGAGTTTGATCCCCTGCCAGGGAGCTTCCCACATGGCTTAGCAGACCTCTCCTGTTTTGCCTGCTGCTCCCCTCAAGCAGTGTACTTCAGTTGATCTACCTGTTCTGCTCCCTGCTTTGTCTCTGGTGAATCCTCTCACCACCCCACAAATCTGGCCTACACCCCAGTTCTTGTATGGATAAATAAATAAATCTGAAAACAAATAGAAATAGCTTTGCTCTCAATGGAAAGGGGCTACTGGTGTACAAGCAACAAGGGAGAGGTGACCGAGTTTGGGACCATAAAACACATTTGAGTCATGTGAATAATGTTTTATGTTTTGGTTTTTTACTTTTTAAACATTTGTTTTCATTTCGTATAGTTAAAGAAGACATCACTGGGTAAAAAGATTATTCAGAAGAGCCAATAGTAGTAAAATCTATAATATATATTTTCATTTATAACTCATGTTTTTAATTTCTTAGTATGAAATTGTCATAATTGCCTTTTCAGTATACACAGAATCTTCACGTTAAATATTTTCCAAGATAATACTGACCTCGTTGTTTACTTAAAGCTATTTACTTGGCAGTTTCACTTACCTTCTGTGAGGAAACTCAGATGAAATTCTGTCCAAAACAGGTGCAGCAGACCTCTCCTGTCTTGCCCACTGCTCCCCTCAGCAGTGTATTTTAATTGATCTGCCTGTTCTGCTCCCCACTCTGTCTCTGGTGAATCCTCTCACTCCCTCACACATCTGTCCTACACCCCAGCTTGTATGCATAAATAATATAAATCTTTAAAGAAAAATTCTGTCCAAAACATTACTAAATTACGTTTCAAAATATCTTTAAAGTACTCAGAAACAAAAAAGATCCTTTTGAAAAATGATATGAGGAAGCTTTTGTAAGCAAAATTAAGTAAATTTTGGTAGTTGAGACGATATTTAGAAATTTTGAGAACTTAAAGGAAACATTGATACTTTTTACCCAAAGCAAGAGCTTCAAAGTTTTTAAAGAAGCAAAAGCACAATGGATTCTGACTGATGAAAAATTATTATGGCACTAAAACTAAATACAGTTTTCTAATTTTTCTTCTGGGCCTTGTCTCCACCCATCCCTACTCCCGTACCTACTATGAGCCAGGAGGAAGGAATAAGCTCTGCTTACAAACTTTGAAATCTGAGGTAGCAATTCCAGAAACTAACTCGAAGGGCTGAGAAATTTGTCCATCTGGCAAACATGCGTCCCTGCTCTGGTGACCCCAAGAAACTCATTGAAAACTTTTCATGCAGGGAAATATTTTTATTCCTTACATGTTTCATTACATATTCAAAAAGGTTAATGAGGCAGTTAGCATATTCATCTATTTTCCTTGCTTCCTTTCCACTAGCCCCTATCCTCTCTGTATGCATAATATGAGAGATTCTGACCTGAAAACTTTGTTGAAAAATGTCTCCAGTTCCAGAGGAAATTCTACTGAAAGCATCAATCATGCTATTGGAATTTGATTTATCTGGAACGAAGAACTTTAAGCCACCTGAAAGACATGATGGGGAGGTTAAATTTTAAAAAATGTAAAAAATTAAACAAAAAGATAATATGATACATTAAGCCTTTTCAAACACTTCTGTTGCATAAGAAGAGTCATTAGAGGAAAGGGGAACATGTTTGACTGGCTTTGCTTGGCGTGCTACGTGACCATATGGCTGGAGACCTGATGGTTTTGTTTGTTCTGTTCACAGCTGTAGCATCTACCTGGTACATGATAAATATCAATAAATATTTATCAAATAGTCTTGTAATGAAAGTAACCCCTAGATAACCCAGGTTAATTTTTACCTATCTACATTGTTATCTATTTACATTTTGAAAACATTGTTCTCAAAATAAATTCAATAAAACTAACTTGGAATTCTTAAGCCTGAATACCATATTTTATTGACTGTAAGGAATAGCAGGTAAAATTATTCTACACTTAATTTAGAGTCAACAAAAAAAATATGTATCTTGCCAAACAGTATGTGTCCTTAATTGTGGAAGTTAGTAAATTTAATCTTAAACATATTTTTTAGCCCCATGATTACACATGCCGAGGCAGGTTAAACATAGAAATTACAAGCATGCTATTTCCATTGGATGTAGAAAATCAGTACCTTCTAGGGAAATGTTAAAAAAAATCAGCAAAGTATTGGCAGGTTTTGGCAGTGATTTTTGTGGGTTTTTTTTAATTGCTATTTTTTTTCAATTAAGTCATGTACTCTGTTAATATAGTCTGAGCTTCATGATTGTGTTTTCAATATTTAAGTTAAAAGAAAATGCTTCAAAATTTGTTTTTAGAATTGTATTTACCTGTAAGATGTGATAATTCTTCCAGGTTCTTGGCCACAGATGAACCCAAGGCAATGGAATGAATGGTTGAACCACTACTGAGCACAGTGAGTAAGCAATTGCCAATATGCTCATCATCTCCACTTGTCACTAATATCATCACACATCCATTGGCTTTTCCATTCAACTTTTCAACCACCTGAACACATATTATCAGTTATTTGTGAGGAAATGTAATTCAAATAGTCTTATTGGGTAGAATTCACTGTCATTCCATTTCACTGGGGATAAACCTCTACCAGGCCCTCTGAGGATTCAATCCTCAACTCACCCATCACATCATTTGTCACCCTACATGACACTACTAGTCCCTGCTTGTGAACAGGGACTCTTCCTATTTGAGTCACCTTGATATGCCTTCGTTTAGAATAGTGCCTGTCACAGAGGATATGAGGGAATGTTATTGTGTAAGGTTTTGCCTCTCAGATCCAGTGACTGACCAAAAAGAGGCCCTGGAGCTATGGTTTTCAACCTTGGCTACACATTAGAATCAGATGGAGAGCTTCAAACACTTTTAACTTCCAGGCTATGACCCAGAGCAATTAAATCAGAATCTCTGAAGTAAGAGCCAGACATCAGGATTTTTAATCTCCAAGTGATTTTAATGGGCAGCCAGTGCTGAGAAACACTTGTCTTTAGGCAGCAACAACTGCAGTTGGTGCACCCTTTTTGCTACCAGAGGCTTGATGCATGGTTGAATTCTAGGTGTCGAATCCAAACAGTGCTGATTTAGATATACTCTATCATAAATTGTAACATGCCTCTGGCCTTAACTGATTATTTATTTGAGGTCTAGTATGATTATAGGCAGGAATCAGAAATGCTGATGTTGACTGAAAAATCCAAGAGTAACAAAGGACACAGCCAGAACAGTTCCCAGAATGGGTAGAGTCAGTGTTAGCAATTGTCTTTAATGTGAAGTTCCCCAGGCTTCACATTGTATTAATTTATTTATCATTCATTCAACAAGCACTTACTAGAATCTATTAAATATCAGGTACTTTGGTAGGCACAGGGGCTTTCATGATGAAGGCATGGTTTCTATCTTTGTCTATAAAAGAAATTTTTCATTACTCTCCTATAGTTGAGTCTGCTATGACCACACTATAATAGATTACCCCAAACTAGAAGTTACCTCAGATACAAAATAAAAAGAAGGAGAGTCACTGTGAACCAAGACTTGGGTGGTCTATTATACCTCAAATCCTTTCTTAAGTCCTGAGCAGATGCTGGTTTCTGCTTCAGTTGACACAGTGGTAGGCAGATATGAAACCAACCGTTTTCGGTCATCATCAGTATTAATTTGGTATAGTTGGGTTCTGATCTGTCCTTTGCTATCGAAAGTTGCAATGCCCACAAAGGTGTGAATTTCAACAATCTGCATCAAATAAAATTCTGCTGCTTGTTGCAGTCGAAGGAGTCTGTCAGCCTATGTCCCAAAGAAGGGGGAAAAAGACAGTAATAACATTTGGTTGGTAGACAAAAGCATGAATAACTCAATTAGCAAGTACCTCTGCTAATTCTTCAGAGATGTTGTATTATAATTTTTTGAAATTTAGAATGGCACAGTGCTAGGATATTGTACAACTAACTGCTGTCTCAGAAAGCAATACTTTTCAGGGAGGGAGGAGTGATTTGGAACCCTGCCCCCAACAAGTTATTCATAATTCCTCCTCTCAGAACACATATCCCTACTATTTCTCTCCAACTCAGAATCCAAGTTCTATGGAACCAACTGAGATTATATTTTTAGCTGTTTTTTCTTGTTTTTTTTTTTTTTAATTCAGTCTAAGAAACAGTGGATATTGCAAAGAGACCTTGATAAACAGGAGTAGTCCTAGGTATCTGTCTTGGCACTAACCTCAGTTATCATGGCCATTGAGACTGTGTATTTTGTCTGTAAAGTTGGCTGATAAAACCTTTCTTCTTATTAAAAAAGATTTGCTGTGAGGAACAACTAAGAACATTTGTGATATACAATTATACAGATATACACACACACACACACACACATATATATACACATACACACGTGCACTACTCAAGCATAAAGTAATATTAGTAACCAGATTTGGGCACTGATGCTACTAATGAATTCACTAGGATCCCTTGTTTTGAAGGTGGTAAGAGCAGTAAGCTAACCAGATAGCTAATATATTTATTCTGAGTTCATATTTGAGAAAATCATGTTCTAATCAACTGCAGATACATAAGATTATAAAATTTTCCAGACACTGAATGTATTAGTAGTGTTTCCTTTGATAATATTCTATAGTTGAGTCCCAAAAAGCAAATTTTCCAGGACTACTGATCTAAGGAATGCAAGAGGACCATTATGACAATAAAATAATAATTCTGCTTATGAACCAAAAATTCATATTCATTATCTCATTTATTCCCACTCAATAACCCTATGAAATACATAGTACTGTCCTGTTAAATGTTTAAAAACTAGCTTTCTGGTGTGAGAGAGAGATCCATATTTGTTGCTATTGACTCCCACCAAACAAATTTCAGTTTCTCAATGTGGTAACTCTGAATTCAGTGTTGGGAAGAGATTTGTAACAGCAGGTCCATATGAATACAATAGGAGAGAAATAACCTCAAGAGCAGAGATTAGGAATCAACAGATATTTTTTGACAAGAGCCAGAAAACAAATATTTTGGGCTTGTTGGGTCATCTGTTTCTGTGCAACAACTCACCTTTACTAAAGCAGCTGCAGATAATATATAAACAAATAAGTGTTACTGTGTTGCCATAAATCTTTTTGGACCCTGAAATCTGAATTTCATGTAATTTTGACTTGCCATGAAATATTATTATTCTCTTGATTTTTCTCTAAACTTTTTAGAACGTAAACTCATTCTTAACTCATGGCCTGTGCAAAAATAAGTAGTGGGCCAAACTTGGACAGTGGGTTGCAGTTTATTTTCTCAGAACATAGACACTATCAAAAAACAGTAGTAGAAAAATAATTAGATAGTGATAAGTATCAATCAAGCATTTACTATGTGTGTGTTCATATATTTCATTTAATTATGTCTACATAGTTTAATTTTTAATAGTGGCTGTGTTTAACACCTGGCTTTCAAATTTCCTAAATTTAACAACTCTTATGAAGCAGGATGAGCTGATTCTGTCACACCAATTAAAGTAGATATGATTATCCCTATTTTAAAAATAGGAAAACTGAGCTGCAGAAAGATTATTTTGCTCTTGATTACACAGACAGTAAATTAAGATGCCAGAATTTAAAGTCTATCTACCTGATTACAGCGATTAAGGCTTTAACCACTATCAGAATTCTAGGACTTTCCAGAGCGAGTTTCTGGAAGGCTTCAAGATTGCCTGATAACTGAGATAGAGTTTTTTTTATTCACAATGACCTATAAAATGTACACATAGCAGCTAGGCACACTCACTGCAAACTCAGTCTTCTGCCTCAGCCAAGCATTTCTACCAGTGAGTGCAATTTGACCAGATGGGACCTTTTCATTACATATCAAAGTTTTGAAAAAGGGTCTTGATCAGAAAAGTTTGCAGTTAACAAAAATGAAGGTTAGGAATTATCTGGAGTTTGTTTGTCTCAACTATGGCCCACATTGTGAATTTCTTTCTCCTATCCCCAGGAAAACATAGTGTCTATAACTATTCCAAACATTTGTTCTCCCCCCTCCTCTGCCCTTACTTTCTGGGGGAAAAAAAGTTTTAAATGAACAGAAAAAAATAATTAATGGTTTATAACCATTTTAGTTCAAAACATTACCTCTGCCATCTTGCTGGAGATGTCCAACACCAAACAGACCACTTTGTCTCCTGCCTGTACAAGGGAAAATGTGGGAGGAGGTGGCAACTCGGTTCCGGTCATGGGAAAGCTATGGTGAAAGTCAGCAGAATCTGTGATTACATCCCATGTGCTTCTGAGGCTGCACATTTGGTTCTGTAGGTTTGGAGCTTCTTGGTTGTGGGTACTTGCATTACAGAATTCAACCACCTATACAGAGAACAAAACCTAACATTGTAGATGTACTTCTCATTATAAACCAATAAAGGTACAAGGAAAGGTGAGATGAAACATGGGAAATGAGGAAAAGCGCACAAAATGGAATAGAAAAGAACACAAGGGACCATGGAGATGGATCAGGGTGAATTGGTGGTGGGCTACCCAAGGGGAATACAAAATGTAAAAGACATAAATAACAATAAAAATATATATTAAAATAAATAAATAAATAAATAAATAAAAATTACAATAGTGGGGAAAAAAAAGAAACATGGGAAATGATTCTACAGCGATGCCCTTCTTACTTCAAGAATGACTTTGAGGGGCCTCCCTAGTGGCCAATGGGTTAAGTCCCAGCACTATCACTGCTATTGTCTGAGTTTGATCCCCAGCCAGGAAGCTGACCCACATGGCACAGCAGACCTCTCCTATCTTACCAGCTGCTCCCCTCAGCAGTGTATTTCAGTAGATCTGTCTGTTCCGCTCCCCACTCTGTCTCTGGAGAATATTCTCACACACACCCCACACCTCTGGCCTACACCCCAGTTCTTGTATGCATAAATAAATCTTTAAAAAAATAGACAATGAGCAATTATGCTAAAGCAATTTATCAGTCAAAATTATAATAAATTACAGATTACTTTAGAAGAACTTAGATACTTAAAATAATGATACTTTAAATTATATAATATGCTTTTCCATCTAGCTGGATGTATTTTAAGACTTTATTTTTTGGGGGGGACATCCCTGGTGGCACAAAGGGTTACTCTCAGCACTATAAAGCTATAGGCAGCCACTGCAGCAGAGTTTGATCCCCGGCCAGGGAGCTAACCCACATGGCGCAGCAGACCTCTCCTGTCTTATCCACTGCTCCCCCTCAGCAGTATATTTCAGTCAGTCTGCCTGTTCTGTTCCTTACTCTGCCTCTGCTGAATTCTTTCACCCTCTGGCCTACACCCAAGTTCCTCTACACCCCCCTGCAAAATGTAAAACAAAAACGAAAACCAAACAAACAAAAAATTAAAAAAAAATGACTGATTTTGAATTTAGAGATAAACCTTGGTACTCTTTGCTTGAAGCACTGGCACCCTTGTGTTACCAAGATACCACTCTATCAAAGTTTATTTCACTTTGATAATAGCGGGCTAACCATGTATGTATATCATAGTCTTCGAAACAAAACAATCTCCCACTTTCCTTAGCTTAAGATTGTGTTAAAACACCCCAGGAGTTGTTATCATGGCTGCCTATTCTTTGGAATCTTACCACACCTTTATTTATTTATTAATCATCAACAAATATCGATCTAATTCAAATATTGATTTCTGCAATAATAGGATAAGGAAAAAGCCAACTTAAATTTACTTCTTGACCTGTACCTTCTGAAAATATAGATAAACCTCATTTAATAAAAGTTAACCTGTGTCAGCAACCCTTTTAAAAGTTCATTTGCATTGTCAAGTCATGTCACCAGGAATTCCCAGTGACTATATTCTTACAAAAAGTAGATGCATCCTGCTAATAGAGAAATAAAACTTTGCTCTAGAAAGTCTTACAGACCATAGTCTCATCTCTAATTTCATAAAAGAGGAAACTGAAGCTTCCAAAGGTTAGTAATTGCTTAAGGATGTGAGATTCTTAGTAGCATGGGAAGATAAGAGTAGAACCTATTTTTTTGCGAGTGTTTGTATTTAACTCATTCTCTATAGTTCATGACTAATGGTTAGGAGTTTTTGGAACTTTTCTGACTGGATATTAGTAAGCAGGATCTTTCAAAGGATCATAAAGATAGTACCAAGGCAAAAATAATCTGAATGAAATACATGGAATTAAATCGTCTTCAGATATTAAAGCTATAAATTAAACATAGTGGACCGGACAAGAAACATAAAAAATCACCTTCAGTTTATTCCTAGTATTAACTACAATCAGACTGGAAAGAAGTTATCTAAAAAAAAAAAAAAAAAGCATGTCCATTCAAGGCATGGTCATCTGTGGAAATAAAGAGCAAACTTGTCAGAAATACATGCCCACAGTGCTCCAGCCCATGGAAAGATGACCAAAGACATGACTTAGCTTTTTGTGAAGATGGAAGGAGATATTGAGCATGAAGGCTGAGGCCACCAAAACTCTGCATCACTGAACTCTCCCCTTTCTGATCCCATGTTCTCAGAGCAAGCTTCTAGCTGTTCCATGCTGCTTTCTTCAGAGAGAGAATGAACTGGCCAGCTGTTCCAAGTATTGGATCCTCATGAAAGAATATTCTTTTCAAATAATAATTTTTAAAATACTGTTCTGGATTTGTATATGAGTTTATTGTCAGTTAGTATAGAATGCTGACAAGGTTGAATGGCTTATAACCTGCAAAGTTAAGGTTAGTTGACCTCCTTGGTAACACCTAACTTTTTTATATGCTCTAGACTATACAAGGGGAAGAATTAGGAAGTGCAATTAAAGTAAGAGTAATTTGCTATTTCAAATAAGTAAAAAAAAAAAAACACATTTGTTATATTACTCCAATTAACTTGGTATACTTTCCTATGAAAGGATAGAGGAACATCACCATATTGGCAATTTATTTTGAGATCTCCAAGGCTTCCTTTCTTAAATCACCTTCCCTGAAAAGCAATAATCATTTTTCCAAAGGAACCTATTTTTAGAGACCATCTTGGGGTGTGGGTCTTAGGTTTTTTTCAATCTGTAAAATAAAAACTAAGTGAACTCTAAGTTCCCCCAAGCTGTAAAATGTAGTGAATCTTAATTGTCTGTATGTTTAAATATCTAAAACATATCAGACTACCTTGGGAAGAGATGGAATCTTAAGAAATTGGTATTCCAAGAACATACTTACAGAAGACAAACTTTGCATGAACATTATTGAGGCAGTTGCACTTTGGTTGCTATTATATATAAATGTGCATCCTTCTTTGAAAAGCTTAGTAATAACACAGTTTTCTTGGGGACAGGGGCCTTTTTCACACACAAAAGTGCCTGTGATGTCAGATGAACACCTGAAAATAGAGAAATGAGTCCATTTTAGACATACTCAGTTTCTTCTTCATTGATTCGTAAAACAGTTTGTTGCAAGGCTTGTAAGCTTGCTGGGTACACATAAAGCACCTTAAAAACTATTCTGTTAAGAAAGTTCATTAATTTAAAAAATGCATTCTACTTTATTCTAAAGCATTTGATCTTTATGAGAGGTTGTATATTGTCAAGAACTTTACTAGCTACATAAGGTCAAAACAAAAGATAGCAGGAAGTCAATATGAACTTCCAGATCCCCAAGAAAGAGTATGAACAGTAAGTAGTACCTGAGTCAGAGATCCTTTGAGTTCATAATTATACATCAGAGGAAAAAATAAAAGGAATACATAATGATGAAATACAAAAGGATTCCTTACTAAATGAGCAACCTCAAATGCTGTCAATGGGAGTGTAAAACAATACAACATTTAGGAGAGGAATCAGTGTCTATCCAAATTACAGCTGGGGGTACCCTTTGTCCCAGATGAATCTTGGCAGCTCTTCAGCAGATCTGCTTGCATACATGAGAAGTCATATATATGGCATTATGACCTGCAGTATTATTGGTGATGTCAAAAGTTTGGGAAAAATCCACTTGGCTAATAAGGGATTTATTAAAAATAAGGAACAATCACACAATGGAACACTATGTACTTTAAAAAAAAGAGTAAAAAAACATATTAATATTTATTTGAATTTGCCTAAAGAAATATGAAAAAATAAATAAGAAACTAATCAAAGTGGTTATCTAGAGGGGATGAGAGATAATAGGTTGAAGACAGGACAATGGTGCAGTATCTTAACAGTATAGCTTTTTATATTTTGATATTTGAATCACAGAAATATTAACCAATTTGGGGATGCAATAAAATCTGAAAACTGAAAGAATCTCTTCCTCATCAGTTATATTTTAGCTGCCATTACCAACTTAATTTTAAGTTAAAAAAAAGCTATGAATTTTAAAGGTGAGGAAAAGTACTAACCTTGTTACTTTAATTTGGTTTCGCTCATTTATGTAGAATGGTTTCTCATTGTTATATTCATCAAACACACCCCAACGGAGATGGGCCCATTCATGCACAAACACCCTGCCTGTAGAAAAGAGAGCTTCTGCTTTTAGTTCCTAAAATCTCTGTAAGGGGCCTTAATAATCAGTGAAATTGTAACATTGTTTGACTACACATATAGTCTTGCATTGCTTAACAATGGGATACCTTCTGAGAAATGTGTCAGGCAATTTTGTCATTGCAGGCAAATCATAGAGTGTAATTACACAAATCTAGATAATAGAGCCAACTCCACTCCTAGGCTAAATGATATAGTCCAGTGGGACTACCCATCCTATATTTGTCCATTGAGGCCTGTTGAGCCATTCATCATTGTACTCATTCCAAAGGGTTAAAGTGCAATTCTCTCTTCTACTTCCCTCTACCCCAACCTATTTCCATCTCTTTCTGCCTTATCTCCTATTATCATAAAAGAGGCAATATGAAAATATGTTTAGTCCTGTAAATGCAAACCAGCGACTCAGTTATTGCACATCCATTTGAAACTAGTGAAGAGTCCAACATCCTTCCATTTTTCCATGGAAGCTTTCTAACAGGTTTCTATTTAGTTTCACATAGGTCTATAATTTCAAATTTGGAGAAGAGGAAAGAAGCATATGTAAGTGCAATGGACTGTATGTTTGTCTCCCCAAATTCATGTGTTGAAATCCTAACACCCAATGAGATAGTATTAGGAGATGGGAACTTTGGGTGGTGATTAGGTCATGATGATATAGCCATCATTAAGGGGTCTAAAGCCCTTATAAAAGAGACCTCAGGGAGTCCCTTTCCTCTTTATACCATGTGAGGACGCAGAATGTCCAGTGTACCTGGAAATACTTCCTCACCAGATACCTAATCTACCAGTGCTAAATCTTGAACTTCCCAGCCTCCAAAACTGAGAAACAGATGTCTGTTGTTTATAAGGTACCCAGTGTGTGGTATTCTGCTAGCGCAGTCAACAGACTGAAACATGAAACTAGCAAATAAAGTTTTCCTATTTTTTTAGCTTGTTAACAAAGCATACCTACTTTTTATTGTAGGTGATTTTCCCATCTAGAGCAATGCTTGAACCCTGAGGATAGAGAGGGAAGAAGGCACATCCTGCTTGATGGTCTTTTTTATCTTATCCCTCCCTGTCTCTCCATGTTTATATTTATCTCCAACTCCTGGCTTATGGTGACCCCCGTCCTCAGCATCAAATCTTCTATGAGTCTTACATTTTCTTCAATAGTCAGATCAAAACTGATTTCTTCCAAATAGAAGCTTTCCAGATTAACTCCCCTCCTAAAATGCACTTTTACATTTCCTAAATTATTTTAAATTCTTGAAACCCAGGAAGTTTTTCTGAGCTGACTCAGGCTGTGGCATATTGTGCAATTTTTTGGATCTTGCAACAAAGGAAAGGAAGGGAACTGTCTGGGCTGAAAATGTTAAGGAAAGTTTATGCCTACTTATGGAATTTACAAGCCCTGGTGAAGTCATATATTTGTGCAGACTTATTGGCACCCCATGGCTACAGGAAAAGATTTTTCTTCTAAGTATGTTTATAGAATGTGCCACTCAACTTCCTGCTAGCAATATAGAGGCCAACCATCTATTCAGATTTAAATGGGGGTCAAGTGAAAACATCTTTTAAAGGCACTACAGAATGTGAATATCAAAAACAAAAAGTTAAGAATGAGATAGCTCTTGACTTGCTGATGTTTTCTCTCTTTGTTTTTTCTTCCTTGGATCTCATTTCATAAATTTGTCTCTAACCTAAATCCCTAGCATCTCTCCCAAACTCCAGCCAGCCATATGCAAGCACAAGACTGGCTGGACCTTTCCGCCAGCAAAAACTACTGCTCCTCCCAATCAGCTTGCCTAACTCCAGACTTGGGAAATTCCCCTGTAAACTGCACCTTCAATTTCTGATAAAAACTTGGGATGTTCCTTAATACTGCCTACACACACACACACACACACACCCCTTTAATTTCAATCTGCAGCAGTTTGAACTTCCAGTTCTAATTTATCCCTCTAGAATATCTCTCATTACTTAGGATCTATTTAATTGATTGAAAAGCAGAGGATAGCACCTGGCACATAGATAATTCTTATTGTCCTTATTTCTGTCTTTCCTGTCCACATTTCATTGCCTCCCCTCTTATTCACTTCCTGTGTGGAGATTATTTGTTCTGATACCCAGGTTCTTCCTCAACATCATCAGTGAGGGCTACTCTGTGCATCTTCCAAACTTACTCTGTCACTTACTCTGTATTTTTTTGTCACTACAATTTTATTCATATTCTTCCCACCATTCTCTCTTTTTTTTTTTATTTATTGAAATGATATTGAACCTTAAAGATCCTCTCCTTTGTGAGAAAAGATCTCCTTTTCTGTCCACCAATAACAATGTCTTCTCCTTTTTTACAGCATTCACTGTCTGGGGCCACTAGTCAGACACTTAACTCTTTCCACTCACCTTGTCCCTCATCTTTTCCTGGGTCATGGTTCATTTCCAAATGGCAAATTCTTGACATGTTTCAGGTTCTCTGAGCTGCTTTTAACACTAACCACAAAATATTGTACATAGTATTGCTCACGGTCATTCTTGATTGGCCACACTTACCTCGTGATCCATAACCAGCTGTTAAATCATCATTTAGTAGAAAGTTAGGTGTGAAATGAGTGTATTTCCCTTCTTTTCCACACCCTCTGTATTGTAGGGTGTATGGATCATCTCCACGTGGCCCATGCAAGTCAGTCACTATGACATTCGCCTGAATTAAAAGAAATGTCTTAAAATAGTTGAGTTCCCGACCATGATGTTGGTGACATAGACATATACATTTGATTGATAAAACACTTTGAACACTGAATATTTGTACATTTTACTGTATAAATTGTATACCAGTTTAACAACATTTTTTAAATTGCCTTAAAGATGGAGTATTAAATCCATTCCCAAGTAACTATTAGGAAAATTATTTAGCACATTCGAAAATGTGTATTTTTTTACAACCTTGAAAATTTCTGTGTAGCTGCATTACTTCTATTTCGTCTTCCCATTTATCAGATTAAAATTTTCTCCAAAGTCAACACTGTAACATTCTGACATTATAAAATACTATAAATTTAGTAAAGATATGTGAAGAAATGTTAAGAGCGTTTACACATCATTCGGAAATGTACTGGAAAGTGTTACAGACTTTTGTGAATGAATTTCTGTGTATTATTTCATCAGTGCAAAACAAAAGGATGTGCCTTACTCTTTCATTCCCATAACCAATTACATTAGCAAAATATCTTTTTTTTTAAAAGATTGATTTATTTATGCATATAAGCTGGTGTACAGACCAGAGGTGTGGCGGGGCGAGAGGGTTCACCAGAGACAGAGTGGGGAGCAGAACAGGCAGATCAACGGAAATACACTGCTGAGGGTATCAGTGGGTGGGGCAGAAGAGGTCTGTCGTGCCATGTGGGAATCTCCCCGGCCTGGCGTCAAACTCACGTCGCCCTTGCCGACAGCTCCACAGCGCAGCGCTGTGCCACCGGGAAGCCCCAAAATATTATTTTAATGAAGTTATAGTTCATTTTCACCCTGACCACTTTCAATTACTAATGTTAAAACACAATATTTTAAGTCCAAAACTAAAGTTAATATCTATTCAAGTAACCATCTAGAGATTGCAATTTTATATGCAACATGGTTTGTTTTATATTTAAGGAGAAAAATAACATGTTGTCTTCAGATTTGCCTTTAGAAATAAAAGATGTTGTTAAGTTTTTCTTTAAAGCTGCTTTTGGAACACCAGAACTATAAGTAAATAAATAAATATATAATAATCACTATATTTCTACATTTGTAATGTGAATGTGTGTGTGCATACATGGATGAGTAGAGGAAGGTAATATTTTCCCTCTTCTACTTTTTTTCCTTCCACTTTGATTTCCCATTATTTCTACATTGTTTTATATTTTTTTTTTTTGCAAGGAGCTTGGATTACTTTTATAGTATTTATTTTTCGAAAAACAGGAATTCGAGTCAAGGACTTTGCAAGTAATTGATTACAAAAAGTAATCAATTAGACATAAACTCAAATTTTAATTTAACAATTTTTTGACTTAAGACAAAACTCTTACCTGATTTAAGCCTCTGTTCTCTGAATTATAATGACAACAAATTTTGGAGTGTGTGAGAAGTGAGTAATAAATGTAGAATTCCTAGCACTTACTTGAAACTTAATAACTACTAAGTTTCTTCCCAGTTTATACCTCTATCTCTCCTAGCTCCATGACCAAGAACTTTCAAAATGCTTTCAACTGGTGACAAATCAAATGCATTCAAGAGCCTTTAACTTTCTTCAAGATATAGAGGTGCTATCTGTATTGCTATACCATTCCATTATTGAAAGAGTGACTTCAAAGGGGAGCTAAGAATTAAAATGACCACTGTTATTTCACATACTGTAAACATGGAGGAGGTCCTGCCAGAGCAATTTTCAAGAAAAGAAAAGGTATCTGGGTTGGAAAGGAATATGTAAAACTGTATGCAGATTACTTGTTATTTTATATATGTGTGTGTATGTGCACGTGCGTGTGTGCGTGTGCACGCGCGTGCACACACACACACACACACACACACACACATAACCCTAAAGATTCTACCCCTCCCCCAAGAAACCCTATTAGAAATAATAAATGAACACAGTAAAGTGGCAGGCTACAAAAATCTGTTTTGTTTCCATATGCAAACAATGAGACAGCAGAAAAAAAAATAATGAGGTAATGAAGACAATATCATCTATGATTGCAGCAAAAAGGAAAAAAGTTATGACTAAGTTTAACTAAGGAAGTAAGGGCCTTGTGCAATGAAAACTACAAGACACTTGAAATAAACTGAAGAAGCCACTTGAAAATGGTAAGACATTCCATGCTAATGAATTGAAAGAATGAATATTGTCAAAATGGCCATTTTACCTAAAGCAATATGCAGATTCAACAAATTTCCCATTAAGATCCCCAGGATAATTCTTTAAAGAAATAGGACAAAAATCCTAAAATTTCTGTGGAACCACAAAAGACCTCGAATATCCAAAACAATTCTGGAAAAAAAGAACAAAAATGCAGTTATCATGCTCCCTAACTTCAAACCATACTGTAAAGCTATAATAACCAAAACAGTGTGGTATTAGAACAGTACCAGGCACAGAGCTAAGTGGAACAGAAACAATAGCCCAAAAATAAAAACACAGGTCTATAGACAATTAATTTATGACAAAGAAGACAAGAGCATAAAATGGATAATGGATAATTTATAATTGGTGCTGGGAAAACTGGAAGCCACAAGCAAAAGAATGAAATTAGACCATACTATCTTATGTCATAATATTAAAATAAATTCAAAATGAATTAAAGACTTAAATGTAAGACCCACCATAAACTACATGGAAGAAAACAAACATCAGTGATAAGCTCTTTGACCTCAGCCTTAGTGATATCATTGTGGATTCATCTCCAACAGCAAGATAAACAAGAAAATACAAACAAATGAGACTATATCAATCTAAAAAGTTTCTGAACAGCAAAAGAAACCATAATTAAAATGAAAATTCAGCCTACTAAATGGAAGACAAATTTGTAAACCATATATGAGAGAAAGTGTTACTAATCAAAGTATAAACACAACTTATACAAATCAACAAAAAATAGACATACAATCCAATTGCAAATCAACACCACAATAAGATTTCAACTCAAACTGGTTAGAATGGCTCTTATCAAGAAATCAGGAAATAATAAGTTAGCAAAGATGTAGAGAAAAGGAGCCCTTATTCATTGTTGGTGGGAATATAAATTGGTTCAGCCACTATAGAGAACAATATGGAGATTCCTCAAAAACTTAAAAACAATAGAATTACCACGTAATGTAGTAATTCCATTTTTGGGCATTAACCTAAAGAATATAATAAAACTAATTTGAAAATATATATATACCTCTATGTTTAATGCAGCACTATTTCTAAGAGCCAAGATGCTCTGTGACAGATGAATGGGTAAAGATGATGTGATATATATACACAATGGAATACTACTCATCCATTTGCAACAACATCGATGGGCCTTGAGGGATTATGCTAAATGAAATAAATTGGAAGCAGAAAAACAAATACCGGGCCTCCCTGGTGGCACAGCGGTTAAGCACTGCGCTATGGATCTGTTGGTAGTGGGGAGGAGAGTACGATGCCCAGCTAGGGGGGTTCCCACATGGCACAACAGACCTCTCCTGCCTTGCCCGCTGCTCCCCTCAGCAGTGTATTTCCATTGATCTGCCTGTGCTGCTCCCCACTCTGTCTCTGGTGAGCCCTCTAACCACCCCATGCCTCTGGCCTGTACCCAAGTTTGTATGCATAAATAAATAAATCTTTTAAAAAAAAGACAAATACCATGTGATTTCACGTATTTGTAGAATACTTTTAAAACAAAAACACGATTAGATTCTGACAACAGAACAGTACTTACCTAAGGAAAGGGAGGAAGAAGGAAGGAAAAAATAGGTCAAGAGGGCTGATTATTTGTTGGTGGATAATGACTGGGCATTTGTGGTGATCTATGCATTTTCTGTGGTGAGAAACTGTACACCTGAAACCTACGGTGTTAAAAACTAATGCTAGTTCATTAAAAAGAAGAATAAATGATACAATCTGGAAATTTCACATCAAATGTGAAATGACACAAATAAGGAAAAGGGGAAAACTGTACCATGCATCCCAGCCATTTTCTTTGAGTTGTATTTACAAATATAGAACCCACCCACTGCAGAAGTCCTGAGCTTAATGCCTCTGCTTCCTCCCATCTGGATGGTGCCAGACTCTTGCTCACATAACTTTAAACAGTCATTTTGCAGATGGATTAAGTATTTACTTATAGGGTGTATATCAGTGTGTTACAGATGTCATCATGGATGTTTAACTACAACTTTTGAGAGTTCTTGGGAGGTTAAGTTAAAAAAGTCAGCCATTCCCTCTCTCCTTCTTACCTCCATTCTTCTCTACAACAGTGTCTTAGATTTTGGCTAATGAGAAATCCTGTTAATTTACAATCTAGCAGAAGAAGACAGTCATATTTTTACATGTGGGGGTGGCTTATTTCTGTCTGTACATGAATGTTTACTGCCCCTGACAGAATGGGAAATGCAGATGGTCATAACTGGAATTGTTCCCTTCACACTTCATACTCAGGATAAAACTAGTGCTTGGCCCTTAGCCAAAAATCTCAGAAAGGATTCTGTAAGTTACAAAGTAAAGAGATTTTCTGAGAGGCTACTCAGCCAATGGCACTTTGCTTATTTTTTATTCCATAATTTGTACTTCTTTGTTATATTTGTACTTATTTGTTATATAGATTATAATATGGATG
The DNA here is from genome assembly GCA_004024925.1 of Scalopus aquaticus. Taxonomy (NCBI): domain Eukaryota; kingdom Metazoa; phylum Chordata; class Mammalia; order Eulipotyphla; family Talpidae; genus Scalopus; species Scalopus aquaticus. Next base: position 18,704 of record PVIJ01016246.1, read on the forward strand.
AAAATCTTCCCAATAACATTATGTGTGAATTGATATCAGTGATATGTTCTTGCCCTAGCTCTCACTTTTAATACTTAAACACAGTGTTTATTAGTTGTTTTTTTTCCCTTAAAGTTTAATGAAATCCTGAATTCTTACCTTTTCGTATGATTCTTGTTTTACTTGACTATAATTATTAGCTTTCCATGTGGCAGGTATTAAAATCTTTATACTTCTGAAAAATACTCTTCTCTTGGTAGCATTGAATAGATAATAAGAAGCTTCAGTTATCATTTCCTACAACCAAATAAAAGAAAAGCTTATTTCATCACTTATAAGTCCTTTATTTTTTTCATTTTTCTTGTTCAACTTGAAAAAGTAGTCATGAAAAAATTAAAGATTTTGAGGAATTCCTTTTAGAGATAGCTTTAGACTTTGGGCAAACTTAGTCGTAAAATAAGCTTCAGTTATCTGGAGGAGATTTTGAGACATTAACTATGTGTCTGGGCTTGCCTATATCATTTTCCCAATTTTGTGAAAGGCTTTTAAGGTTTTATGGAGCAAATCCTTTTCTTGTCCTACCTGTAGGAATGTCCAAGGCCACACCTTGTGCTGACATGGATTTCACTAAAGCAATATCAAAAGGAGGCTCTTCAGTAATGGAACTATGATCCTCCCTTACCATGTTGAAGTGAAAATAGTCACTAATTTTACAGAGCATTCTAGTGAAAAGAAAGTTTCTCTTTGTCACTCCAGACTTTCTCTTTCTGTCTGAGAATTCTCACTCTCAAAATGGAATCTAACAATAGATTTCAATGAGCATAATAGGGCTTTTTCATCAGTCAAATATTTGGTCTTTCTTGCCACATAGGCTATTTTTAGTTATTACCTCCCAGACAGTCATGTAGGAGCACAAAAAAGTTAAAATTAATATAATCAACAACAAATGAAAGAAAACTAGAGCGGAGACTATGCAGAACTAAAAGCACAAACTGGTTTAGCCATCATTATAATTTTTGGTGTTATCTTTAACAAATGCTGCACTCTTACTGCTCAAATGCAAACCAGATAGGATTATTAGCTCTTTAAAACTACAGTTCTGTCCCAATGATATAATGATATTAACTGTGTACTTGCTACTCACCTTAATGTTTGGGATGAGGTTCTGATCCTCAGATACCTGAGGGTTGATTGCAACCAGTAAGTCATCATATCCATTGTCCCGAAGTTGGACTCCATCTCCCAGGAATAGGAGTTCTGCACTCAGGGCCACCAGGAGAGTCAAAAACTTCAGGCTGCTAACAAGACCTGCATCATTCCAAGGGTTCATATTGTAGAGAAGTCTCTGGTTTACTCACACTGATCCTGCTGGGCACATTGTGCCAGGCTGTTCACAGGAAAGCAGGTAGTTTTTTTCTGAACTTGGTAGGTCTTAGAACTTATGGTAAAGGAGGTGCCTTCTTTGCAAAAACTGGGTGGATCGCTCTATAAACCTGCCTCTACAAGTCCCTTTTCTCCAGGCAATGCCATACTTGCCTGTTCTACGGCTGAACTTCCTCCTGAATCATGGTTGGGCAAGAAATCTTTCTCCCTCCTTACTTATTTTATATCTTCTCAGAAGGAAGAGAGAAATAAAACAGGAGATTTTGATACTGGGAAGGCTGGCTGGCTGCATTGGAAATCAGAGAATCTGAATTGTTCTTTTGCACAGAAGCACAGAAATTCATAGTGGTTTTCCTCTCCTCATCCTTGGTGACCTCCTCCATCAATAAATGCAACTTCTCCCCCACGGCATTCAAGTCAATTTTGTTTGTTGTATGACTCCCTTTTCTGCTATTTTGAAGATTGGGAAACCCATCCTGTAGTCCCATCCTGCAGCCTTAGGTCAGATAGTCTGGACAAGCACTCAGCTGGTGCTGGGGGGAAAGTATCAGATGTCCCCCAGGGAAGGCCAAGCGCCAGGAGTGTGGACGCCTGTGCTGGCCACACAGCCCTCCCCTCTGCTCTTGCTGCCCTTTCTCTCTGGACTCCGGAAAATTAGAAATTTCTCTTTCAGCAATTTTCTCTTGAGGGCAAAGCTGTGCCTTGTCACTCCTCCATTTCCCCAGTATTTATCACTGGATCTGGTTTATAGTAAGCTTTACAAATATTTTATTGCAAATTAATAATACCTCATGATTACATAATGTTTTAGAGTTTACAAGTGAACTCTTCTAAATGTCAAATGCAGATATTTTTCTTTTCATTTTTCAATGAAAACACTGAGTGTCTGATTATGAAAATTAACCACTGGGTGAAGGAACTAACATTTATTGACTGATGGGTTTTATTTTGGCCATTTTATGGGTGACAAAACCAAGTCTCTGAAAATCTAAGTAACTTGTTCAAAGCTGTGCAAGTATATACCGAAGTGCTAGAACGAGACCAACTGATTTCAGAATTTGTTGTTTTTCATTATACAGGCATGTCTCCATTCATTGTGCTTTGTTATCACACTTCACAGATACTTCACTTTTTTTTACAAATTGAAGGTTTGTGGCAAGTTTATGGGCACTACTTTCCAACAACATGTGTTTATGTCTCTGTCACATTTAATTAAGGTATATACAGTAGGTTTTTTAGACATAATGTTGCTGCACACTTAATAGTCTATAGTGTAATGTAGATATAACTTATATGCACTGGGAAGCCAAAAAAATTGTGTGTCTTGCTTGATTGAGATTCTTGCTTTATAGCTGTGGCCTGGAGCTGAACCTGCAAAAACTCTGAGGTGCCTATATCATGTTCTCTCTCAGTTAGCAAATTATCCTACCAACCCTCTTTCTCTCTCCCTCTTTGTGTGTGTGTGTGTGTGTGTGTGTGTGTGTGTGTGTGTGTGTGTATAAGGACACACACAGTGAAAGCTATCGTAAAATTATGTCTAAAACGAAGGGAAAGGTTTTCTACTGGATCAGGAGTCCAGGGCAAGCAAATCTTGAGGCTTGTGGAAACACAAGTGTCTGTCTTCTTCCCTGCATTGGCCCATCTCTGAAGATTGCTGAGGAGGAGAGCCAGCAGGCACGGATCTGTCCTTGCTCCCAACAGGGACTTCAACAAAGGAAAGTCTCTTTTCTCCTCTACTGGCCACATTCAGGATCAGGACAATGGCAATCTTCCTCCTCCAAAAGTTGGAGTCCCCCAAAAGTTGCCTTGGCAAACAAGCACGAGAACAGACAGTAGTTAACCAGCACTTACTCTGCAGGCACTTTGCTTCCCTACTATAATTCCCATTTTATAAAGTAGCTATTATTACACACTTTGTTTTACAAATGAAGAACTGATGCTTAAGCAGGATCAAAAAAATGGAAGAAATAATATCCTCATCAATTTGTAGAGGGAATTGTTGGCTAATATAGTAAAGTACTTAGAATAGTACCTAGCATATGATAGGTGACATGTAAATGTTAACATCACTGTTATTTTTACCAGCAGTTGGTTTATGGAAACCTCCTTTCTTCCTTCTCATGAACTCAGGGCACTGTGGTGGGCTCTGGTAGGTCAGTAAACAAGACTCAGTTCCTGCCTCCAAGGACCTCCCTACCTAACAAGGAAGACAGACGCAAATAGGTGATAAGTAATGTAAGGGTTTAGTACTGGAGAAGTTGTAACCCATTGTAGAGCATTTGAACTAAGTTCCAAAGAGGGAGCAAGGAAGATTCCCAAATAATTATTTGTCTAACCTGAGAGAAAACAGATGAGCAAGAGTTAATCAGGAGAAATGAGTAAGAGTGGGTAGAAGGCTTAATAACAAGAGCCTGGAGTGGACAGACTGGGAGAATTAAAAATATATATAGAAACAGAGATTTAAGATCTACAGCTTGGAGAGGTGTTGAATTTTTCTCTTGTCTCTCTGGAACCTCTTGTTTTTCACTCGAATTCCAGCTCTGTCCTGTAAACTTGGTGTGAATTCCCTAACTAGGTCAAATCCCATCTTTCATGTTCTCATAATAATCAGATACCTCTCCTTTGAAGCATGATTATGGTTACAGTATCGTATTCATATTGGGTAACTGCTTTCTGCTGAAGGACCTATACATTTATGCATTTAAAAAATCTATTTTTATCTATATAAGAAGGAATCCCGTCTGTTTTTCTCACTACCTTTCAGCACCTAGCTCAGAAAACTCTCAATAAATATTAGTTCAATGAATAGAGTTAGGAGAACTAAATAAAAGCCAAATCTAAAGGATTATAGTGTGAAAATGTTCCTCCCTCCAACACTAAATGTATGTCTTCAAGAAACATTTCTTCTGTTCTGGAACACTTTCCTTCTTGTATTCTCTGGACAGACAGCACTTGAGTAGTAATGTTCCACCTGGGATATGTCTCTGGTGCCTAAGGCCTATGAAAGTTGCTATTTTACAGCTCAGAGATCAGTTTTGCTGTCCTGTCTTCTGGGGCTGATTCCCAGCAGTGGGATTTTTCCTCTTACGCAGTGTCTGCAGAGTGGAAGCCCAGAGGTGTGGCAATTCTGAGGCTTTGCCTGTATTGTGACTCATTGAGTGAGACAATGCATGATACTTTTAACTTTTCATACATAGCAGTTTATTTTCTTATGCCAATCTCTTGTGATTTTAAGAAAAACATCATTCTCATCATTAAAGCAACATGCTAAAAAATTACATTCATCATCCACACTAATAGCAGCTTTTTACCAACAATCAGGGAAGTTTCTTCTTGCCCTCATGAGCACTTATATACATTGATCACTGACTGAAGGAGTTAATCAGGACTGACATTCAGGTTTTTCCCCCACTTGTTCATATCAATAATTATGAAGAGTCTCTTTGGATGTGAGGCTGGAAGATACCACTTCATAAAGACCAGAGGTCACAACATTGCCCAAACCTGGGTTAGAACTGAACAAGCACATTTGAGCTCTGCCTCACCTGGACTGAGATTTCAGGTATGACATCCTTTCCTGTTCATCCACTTTTTTGCTTCCTTGGTTCTGGAACTCAATGCCCAGGTCTGCTCATTTATTAGACTGAACATCACTGTCATCATCTGTTCCCTTTAAGACTCCCATCATTCTCTGTGCTTGGGAGTCACAGTCACCTCTGAAACCTTTTCCCATCACCTCTGTTCCAAACTACTCTCAAAGCTTTCTTGCCCTCAGCCACCAGGCCTGGGGCCAGGCCAGTGGAAGATCTTTTCTTACTGCCTTCTTTCTGACCCAGCTGACTCTGTAGAAGACAAAACTAAAACAAAACAAAAAACAAAACCTGGAGAAAACTTACTAGTAATTCCTGAGCAGTGTCTACTTTTTTTTTTAAAGATTTATTTGTTTATGCATACAAGCTGGGGTATAGGCCAGAGGCGTGGGGCAGTGAGAGGGTTCACCAGAGACAGAGTGGGGAGCAGCACAGGCAGGTCAATGGAAATACACTGTAGAGGGGAGCAGCGGGCGAGGCAGGAGAGGTCTGCTGAATCTCCCTGGCTGGGCATCAAACTCGCGCTGCCGCTGCTGACAGCTCCACAGTGCAGGGCTTAACTGCTGCACCACCCGGGAGGCCCCAGAGTGTCTACTTTTGATGAAGTGTGACTTTTTTCAACAAAAAGAACAATTTATCTTTTCACTTAAAAGTTTTCACTGCTTATAGCTATAGATTTTCTGATATCTGAGAAATACATACCTGGAGTGAAGAAAAATGGGAATAGGATGATCAAGAATTTATTTCAAAGCTATAAACTCTAGGAATCTGCTATGCTTTTATCTGCTTTCAAGAATATAAGAGTTCTTCAGTTTCAATAACTGAAGAATCTAAAACACATCTTTGTTCATTGTCTGAGCTGTAGCTCAGCCTGGCCCCAGAAGGCCTCTCTATTTCTTTTCATGGAGTCTACAGTTAGAGACCCACAATCAAACTGAGTAAAACATGCAATTGGTGTCAGAAAAGTCAGGAGAGCTGACATGTTGAGGAGAAAAAGAAAGTTTTGGATTATTTCCTCTCAGACTTTTCTTTCAACTCTTGAGCAATCCCATTTAGAAGAGGAAAGGAGAGTGCACTGTGTCTTTAGACTCCAAAGCTCAGGGGCTGCTTTAATTTTGCAAATTTATGAAATACATCAAAATAAAATGAAACAAAGAGTAAGTCCTAAAAATTTAAATAAAGCAAAGTTTGCCAAGGACACAGATGACCAATTTCATACCTCCGTTAGGCCATCCCCATTTTCTTTATAGTCATACTCATTTTCCAAGCAAAGAAGTGAAGTGGGTGGTTTGAAAAGAGTTAGTTTGTGCTTGTCAACCCCCATCTGCCACCACTTCATTTCTTGTTTCTGGAATTCCCCCAGGCAATCTTTCACCTCAGGCTTCTGCTCTTAAGCCTCCTCCCTACTCACTGTAGCAGTAACTACAGATGACTTTGTGTAGAACTTCCAAAATTTCCCAAAATGAATGGAAAACCAGAGCTACTATAATGATAACTCAGTAAAGAAAATGGGAGAGAGAGAATGGAATATCCCTCATTTGTAACACAGTCTTAAAATTCCCTTTTATAAAATGTTACTCTGTGTGTATGCACCAGATAGCTCCATATGGACATGTTATCCTTATTATACTCATTGTTGTCCAGAAAAGAAAACAAAAAAGACTTAGAAAGTGGAAATGTAGGGGAATTTTTTTTCAAATGTAGGGGAATTTTTTAAGAGCTGAAAAATAGCCAGGAAATGTCAGATAACACTGGTCAACATTGAGAATGTTACTGACTTTAAAAGGCCCTAATCGGTAGTATCTTGGTGTGCTAAACATGAATATAACCCTGAAAATTTTTTATTAGCTCTCGTTTTGAAGATATTTCATATAATTCACTTTATATGTTTCACTGCGTAAATTTATCCAGTAGGACTGCAACAACATCCTAAATCAACCTAGAATGATGTAATATTGCATCACATTGCATAACAACATCATGCACACATCATCCAGAGTTGATTGCATCATCAAGACTCCAACAATGGGATCTTCTAGAAGAAGATGTCATAATTACTTTATATCAAAAGCGCCACCAGCAGTTGGAGCCTTTCTTCAGAAAGGAAAGTACTCTGGTATTCTGTTCCGATATTGAGGGCCTCATGAATGCCTTAGAAATCACTCATGACCCACAAGAATTGGGACTATTTCTAGACTCTTCGAAACTGAGTCTTAAGGCTATGCTTTTGCACAATGGAAACTATCTTCCATCTATTCCCGTAGTTCATGCTGTCCACATGAAAAAGACATACGATAACAAAGCAGCTACTGAATTCCATTGAGTCTAATAAGTACAGCTGGCATGTTTGTGGTGATTTGAAGCTACTTGTCCTTTTAATGGGACTGCAGCAGGGATATACAAAATACATGTGTTTCTTATGTGAGTGGGATAGCCAAGCAAGTGAATTGCACTACTTGTGGAAGGAATGGACTCGCAGACAAAATGCAGCAGTTGGAGAGAATATCCAGCACCCAGCTCTGGTCAAGGCTCACAAAATCCTGCTACCACCCCTTCACATCAAATTACGTTTGATGAAGAATTTCGTGAAAGCCATGGACCAGACCTCTCCAGCTTTCTGATACTTGCGTGCAAAATTTCCTCAACTCAGTTAAGCAAAGATTAAAGAGGGAGTTTTTGTGGGTCCTCAGATTTGAGAGATCTTCAAAGATGACCGGTTCAACAACTTGCTGCACGGTGATGTGAAACAAGCATGGAATGCTTTTTGTCTAGTGTCTACAAACTTTTTGGGAATGTTAGGGCAGATAACTACAAGGAACTGGTAGAAGACATGCTGATGCATTATCAGAAACTTGGCTGCAATATGTCTCTCAAGATCCACTTCCTTCATTCACATCTGGATTTCTTCCCTGAAAACTGTGGTATGGTTAGTGATGAACATGGCGAACGTTTTCATCAAGATATCGCATCAATGGAACAAAGATACCAGGGAAAAAGGTCCACTACAATGCTGGCTGACTAGTGCTGGACACTCTCCAGAGATGCTCCTGAACAGCTGTATAAGAGACAAGCGAAGAAATCTAAGAAGTAGTCTATGCCTTGATTTTTTACAGGTATTAACTGTAGGCCTATTACTATTGGCATGCATTTTGTGATGTAAACATCAATTTAGTGCAGATTACAAAAAAAACTAGAGCCAAAATTAGAATTTGACTGTCATATTCGTTGAGCACATACAAATTGATAGGAAATAACTAATTTTATTTCAGTAACATGACTTTTGTAAAAATTTGTTGACCAGTGTAACAGTAAAAGCAAATAGAAGCACAAAATTTAGACTGTTCTTCCCTAATCTCCCCTTTTGTGTTCTTCCTGCTCCGATTCTGACCTCATTATATCTCTGAGGCCCCCAGAACTCTGTCAGATTCCCTGGCTGCCCTCCAAATCCACCAGGAAATGTCTTTGTTGTTGTCCTTCCTCTCCTGCTGCTTCTAATGCTCCATTTCACACCCTCAGCCCTGGCAATAAGAACTCCAGCTAGTTGAACAATCAGAAATTTGGAGGATTAGAGCTCCTGCTTCTATTCTTGGGGTGAAAGTATCTAAGGTTCTGAATCTCAGGCAAAACTCTCAGCAAATAGAGTAGAAACCCTACTTATAGGAGGAATATAGGGGAACCAAATAAGGGATCTTGAAAAAAATAAATAAAATTAATAGGCAACTATAAATCAAAGACTTTCTATGGGGGAAGGGGAGAGGGAGGAAGAGGGATCAAAAGAGGGAGGAAAGAGCACAAGGGACTGTGGTGATGGTGCATGAAGTGAATAGGTGGTGGGAATTTTACAGGGACTACACCAGAGAGGAGAAAGCAAACATTGTACAAAAATGAAAATAAATTAAAAAAAATAGAGAGGAAACCCAATGCCCTTCTTCCAGAGTGCACCAAAAGGTATTTAAAGTAATGCTTTTTCAAAGTGTAATGTACCTAAGAGTCACTTGCTTAAATGCAGAGTCCAACCCCATATGTCAAAGCGAGGCCAATATCCTGCAGGTTTGGTAATGCTAAAGCCACTGGTCTTTCACTTGTCCTTGGGCCTCGGAGTGGTCTCTGTGTAGAGGAGGTCCTGGGCAACCTGCAGAGATTTACTTTGTGATTATACTATGCAGTCTTTTAACTCTTTTTTTTTTTTAACTTTTACATAGGTAAGGTTTATATTTTCTTCAGCACTTAGGAGAAACATGTTACATTAATTATGCTTGTTTATGGCGACACCATTGTTTAAATATTTTTTCTAAAGAAACTACTACAGAGTATGTAGTTTAAAAAATATCAAACCAAAAATCAAAATGTACATTTTAGATTCTTGAAAGTCATAATCACCTCTCTCTTATTAAAGCCTCTACCTCTGTTTCATTCTCTGTTTTCATATGAACCATTGTGTCAGCCATGATTAGTTTGTTTCAATGATGTCCTACATATAACCTCAAGTAATGACAAGGACATATCTTATTGAAACAGGGGATTGTTTTCTTAACTAATTTTCTTTTCACTCACTCATTCATTGATTCAAAAATAAAATTGTATCAAATATACCTCAAAAAAGCTGTTAAAACCATAAAACTGCATTCTTTCAAGATGCTAATCACTATTCTAGGTGCTAGATATAACTGAAAAAAATAGGCCAAGTGCCTATGTCTGGATGGAATTCACGTTCTAGAGAAGGGAGAGAGACAAAGAAATCTAAGAAGATATCTAGTGACAGTGTTAAGGAGAATAAAAAATCCAGTAAGGGGAAGAACAAGAGAGGGTAGAAGATGAGTTTTGCAGTTTTGGAACAAGGGGCTGGGGAAGGTCTTACTTATAATATTAAGGAGAGGTAAGGAATCATCCAAGTTTCTAAGAAGGAAATAATGCAATCAGTGGGAGGGCAGTACTTGCCTAGGCTGGTGAGTGCTTGGCGTAGATGAGCACAGCAGAGAGCAGCAGAGGTCCCTGGGACTGGAGGGTGCTGTGACCTCGGGGTGTGTCTAGCACACAGACCATGCAAGGCTCCATGACTGGAGTTACTGTGAAAGGGGAAATCAACAGTGGATTCGGAAGAGTCACATGATCTGACTTTCAGGCTTCTTTTTTTTAAAGATTCAGTCCGGCTGCTGTTTTGAGGACAGGAAGTCAAGAGTGGAATAGAGGCAGCCAGTAAGGTAGCTATAGTTAATATTATAATGATCGGTTATTGTTAGCTCTGGTCCTCTTGCTCCTCAGAGTCCTGGTTTTTATCGTACACAATTCCATGGCCTGTAGAAGACCCAAGCCCCTCTCTTGGTTTTCTGCAACTATCTGGACACCTGACTTCTCAAAAATTCCTTTTTCCTAGTTCCATACGTGCTGCTTCATGACTCACTCTAGTGTCTTGAGTTTTCCAAAGAAATGTGTACATGTGTTTGTGAGCAATTTGAATTTGATTGAAAAATTCACAGAGGTAATTAACAAGGTATTTAAGTCATGCCAAAAAAAATAATAAAACATATTATTGGTCACTGCAGGCATTTAAAGGCATTCTTCAAATGATTTTCCACAAATATGGAGCTCCCTTCTATCATTAGGGATCTTCATCTCTCCTTTTTCTTTTCCTTACTTTCAAGAGCAACATGAGCAATGGTAGTTAGGGAGGGAGGGTGAGAGGATCTAAAGGGCTCCCCTTCAACATTAGACAATTATTTATAAAATGCTCTTTAGAATAAAGAGGGACTCTGACTGATAAGAGTTTTTAAAGACTGCCCTGGTTTAGGCACTTGCTTCCTGGATGGCTTTAAAAGTTATTCCATCTCATCTCTCTTTTTAACAACATAATTTATCCTTAGAGTCATTATATCACATATATGTTTTAATTCCACCTGAATGAAATATCATTTCATAGATTATATCAATAGGTCACACACATTGTAGATAAGTTATCTAAAGTTACTTTAGATAACTTATCTAAACTTAATACTAAATTTACTAAAACTCCAGAGTCTTAGAATATATCAAAAATTTTTTGCCCCATCAGTTTGCAATTATATAACTTTTTACTGGCATTAACTTTACTCCTGTATTTGCAATAATCATGTAGACGTAGTGGTAAATGGCTAAGTGATTGTGCCTTGATGTTAGACTACCTGGATTGAAATTCCAGGTCTTAGGCAAATTATGAAATATCTCCATGCTTTGGATTCCACATCTTTAAAATTGGTGTAAAATTTGAATAATACATTAAACTAATATTAAATACAGATTAAAAAATGTCAGGATCAGAGTAAGAATTTAATAAATATTAGCCTATAATAAGTGACAGTCTTTCTCAGGTACACGTGGCACCTGCTTAGGCACTGTTAGTTGCTTACCCAATACTCAGCCTCTTTCTCTTTCTTTTCAAGATTTTCTTTTTACTTATGCATAGACGAACTGGGGTGCCGGCCAGAGGTGTGGGGCAGTGAGAGGGTTCACCAGAGTCAGAGTGGGGAGCAGAACAGGCAGATCAACCGAAATACACTGCTGAGGGGAGCAGCGGGCAATGCAAGAGAGGTCTGCTGTGCCATGTGGGAATCTGCCTAGCCGATATTGAACTCACGCTGCTGTGGCTCTGGATAGCACTATAGTGCTGCGACTTAACTCGTTGCGTCACCATGGAGGCCTCCCTCCTTCTCTTTCTTGCAGAACTCATCATCCAGGACAGAGGTACAACATGTCTGATACTCATTGCTCCACCCTCTCTCATACTGGGGAACAAGCATGTGACCTGATCCAGTAAAAATGTAAGAAAATGTCTGCTAGCAGGAGGGAGGTAGAGGAGAAGGAGATGTGGTATTGGAATGTTTTATAGAAAATATTTTCCTCCCTGAAAAAAGAGAAATGTCTAGAAAACACCACCCCTCTTTGCTAGAATGGTGCCAGAAACTAAGGGAATCTGCAGCCATAGATGAAAGGGGATGACGGCAACCAAAAAGAGAAGAGTCTAGCAGAAAGGTGAAAAGAGCTTGCATCCCTGATGACACGGGTGACAGCTGGGCAAACTAGGGGAGTGCCTAACCCCAAACTCCTATGGTGTGAAGTAATGAAAGCTCTGATTCTTTACACCGGTTTTAATCAGTATCCTGTTATTTCTGGTAAAAATAATTATGAATAATAAAAACACATCAGAAAATAGTTTTAACATTTCTAAAAATAACCAGTGTTTGGAAACATATACACAAAGTAGTTTAAGATATAAACGATATATTTTGTTGAACAAATTCATATTATTTCTTCCCCAGGCAAAATTTTGACCAAAGATTGTTTAGCTTCAATAAGCAAGAAGGGGGGAAAGACCTATTGAAAAGTGCCCCTCCAAAGTAGACAAGCCTCAAATAAAAAAAATTTAAAAACAAAAACCATCTTTTCATAAAATGTGTAGCAGATGATAAATTTGCTATGCCAATTTCATATTTATACCCCTGTATTATTAATCTTTTGTCTCTGAAGGACCACATTCTATCATCCCATGAATATTTTTCTTCATATTGATCACTTGGAGTCCATTATTTTCTGAGGATTTTTAAGTAACTTTTTAAAAATATGCTAATATAATCTGAGAGTCTGTTAACTTACTCTCAAATCAATTTTTAATTATATTAGCATATTTTTCAATACAAGAATAAGAAATATTGTCTTGTTTCTCTATGACCACACAGCAACTTTATTCTATGAGTTAAATAGTTTACATTATATTATTTAAGTCTATAGTACCCAATCAGAGTCAAACAATGGTATATTTTTCAAAGGAAATTTCATACTTTTGTGTCATTTCCCCTCGGTCAGACAAAGAATTGCTGATGCCCAGCAATTTATTGTAGCAACCTACTTCAATCTCACCCCATACCTAGACCCAGCCAAATCTCCAGCAGTTTGGTTATTGCATGACTAGGATAGCTGCCCTTTGGAGTAGTTTCCAGTAAAGACCTCCTAGCAACAACCAGTAGCACGTTGCCCACTGCCACATACTAAATGTTTGTACTTTCTCAAAAATCCTATGTTATAACCTAATTTCCAATGTAATGGTATTTGGAGATGGAATTTTGGAGAGGTAATTAGGTCATGAGGGTGGAGATTTCATTATGGGGTTAGTACCCTTATAAAAGAGAGTTTGCTTCCTCTTTTCTCTCTCTCCCACTTCATTCCTTCCAAAACAATACATTCAAGTCAGATCATACATTGAAATGTCTAGAATCATAAAGCTTCTAAAAGAAAACACACAATGGTTTCGTAAGTGGGGAGCTGTGAAGTACAAAACTATAAAAGGAAAAATATCAACAAATTAGATTCTATCAAAAGTAAAAAGTTTCTACTTATCAAAAGACACCATTAAAATTTAGCAACATACAAACCGGGAGAAAATATTCATTATATATGTTTGACAAAAGGCTTTTTTAGAAAATATAAAGAACTCCAACAAATGAATAGTAAGAAGAAAACAATATAGAAATGGACAAAAGATTTAAGTAACACTCCATAAAAAATATACATCTGGACAATAACTATTTAAGAAGGTGTTCCTGATAACATCATTATCAGGAAAATGCAAATTGAAACCACACAATGAGATGCTACCTTTACCCACCAGAACTGTTAAAATTGAAAAGTTGGCCTTAATAAATGTTGGCATGGATGTGAAGAAGCATTTGGAACCTTCAGACATTGTTAGTACAATCACTTTAAGGATGGATAAGGATTGTCTTATAAAGTTAAGTGTATATAAATCCTATCACTGAGAATTCCATTCTTAGGTAAGAAAATAAAAACGTATGTTTATAAAATGCCTTTACAACACTGTTTATCACAACAGTATTCATAATAACGCAAACCTGCAGACAACCAAATGTGTATCAACAAAATTGATAAACAAATTGTGATAATAGTCATGCAACTGAATACTACTCATCAATAAAAAGGAACAAACTCTAAAATATGCAATGACATGAAAAAAATCTAAGAAATATTTTGAGTAAAAGAACCCAGACACAAAATAATATCTATTGTGTGATTGCATTTAAATGAAAATAAAAAATGGACAGCATTAAGCTCTAATGCAAGAAATTAGAAAGGGGTTGTCTTGGTGTATGTCTATGTGCCAGAGGGTGAGGTTAATGGACAAATAATCTTTCTGGGTTGATGTAAACTTTAACAGATCTTTTTTGGGTTGTGAATTCACGGTTGTAAATGTTTGTCAAAACTATTATTCCAAACATTTGATAAATGTGCACTTTGTTGAAATGTAAATTATACCTCAATTTAAAAGTAGCCTGTAGTCATTAGGAATTTAATTGATATTGATATCAAGTCTTTGATGGGTATGGCAGAAATGACATACAAAAAATTGAGGGGTGGGTTTGCTATTTGGGGCTGCAATAAGTTGCTTAAAGACAAATGTGCTAAGTACAGTGGTCAGAAAGTTTCTAGGATTACCTTAAGAATGTATCTCTAAAAACACTAATCCAAAAGGATACATGCACCCGTATGTTCGTTGCAGCACTGTTCACAATAGCAAAGGTATGGAAGCAACCCAGATGTCCAAAAATAGATGATTGGATCCAGAAGATGTGGTACATATACACAATGGAATACTATTCAGCATGGAAAGAAGATAAACACATGCAATTTGCATCGACATGGATGGAATTAGAGGGGATCATACTCAGTGAAATAAGCCAGAAAGAAAGAGA
>PVIJ01016247.1:0-33389 GCA_004024925.1 Scalopus aquaticus
ATAGTCCTGTTATAAGTGAAACCATTCGATATTTTTCTCTTTCTTTCTGGCTTATTTCACTGAGTATGATCCCCTCTAATTCCATCCATGTCGCTGCAAATTGCATGTGTTTATCTTCTTTCCATGCTGAATAGTATTCCATTGTGTATATGTACCACATCTTCTGGATCCAATCATCTATTTTTGGACATCTGGGTTGGAAGCTTCCATACCTTTGCTATTGTGAACAGTGCTGCAATGAACATACGGGTGCATGTATCCTTTCGGATTAGTGTTTTTGAATAACCTTACTTTAAATGACCTATCCTTTCAGCAACTCACTCCCAACTCTTCCTATCCTGTTACATTTTTCTCTATTAAACTAAACATGTTCTGGGCCTCCCTGGTGGCACAAGGGATTAAATATCAGCCTATGAAGCTATCAGCAGCCACTGCAGCACGAGTTCAATACCCAGCCAGGGAGCTTCCCACATGGGGCAGCAGACCTCTCCTGCCTCACCCGCAGCTCCCCTCAGCGGTGTATTTCAGCCAATCTGCCTATTCTGCTCCAACTCTGTCTCTGTTGAATCCTCTCACCACCACCCCTCCCACACACACACACACACACACCTCTGGCCTACAGCCCAGCTCATGTATGCATAAATAAATAAATCTTTAAAAAAAAAAAAAACTAAACATGTTCTAAGTTCAATATAATTTAAGTCCAGGTGTTGCCAGGTCCCCCCTGCACAAAAAGGTAAACTCCACAAGGAAATACTCTACTGATACAGCTCTAGTATCTATAACAGTACCTAGTACATAAGTGATGCTGGATAAATATTTGGAAAGTCACTAATGAACTCCATGATCTTTACTCTGTTCTTTTCAAATCTATTCACCCTTATGTGGAAGAGAGCAATAGCTAACACAGGCACTACCAGCAATAACAATAATAACAGTTATTTACAAAATCCACCACCAGCAATAACATCAATAATAAAAATTATATCCACTATCAATTATCTCAATAATCGTAATTACCATGTATTAAATCCCTACACTATGAGCCAGATAATGCTTTGGGAAGATACTAAATCCCATCTTTCAGATGAGAGCTAGAATTTGCTGAAAGCCAAGACTGGAAGTAAAGGATCTTTTTAAAGTCCATTTCCTTTTTTTCTACCACACTTCTAAGTGCGCTATGCTCTTGGCAAGCAGTAAGTAACCCTGAAGAGACAGGAGACTTTCCTCCAGGATCTGTGGGGAAGTCATTGATTGCTCGTACCACATGAGATGCAGGATGAGTAGGTCTGGTCAACGCTTCTGGTACCTCTAGTCTCAGATCATGAGTAATAATGTTACTGAGCAGTGGACTCACTACCCACATGCACAGAAACTGATAACCATGACATCAGGTTTTGAGAAAAGAATTTTATTGCAAATTGATCAGCAGGAAGGTAAGACATAGGGGCCCCCCTGGTAGCGTAGGGGCCCTATCATGGTCACAGCCCACCACAGCAGTCTGAATTCAATCCCCATCCAGGGAGCCAACCCACATATGGCACTGCAGCCCTCTCCTGCCTTGCCCGCTGCTCCCCTCAGCAATGTACTCCAGTAAATCTGTCTGCTCTGCTCCCATTCTGTCTCTGGTAAATCCTCTCACCCCCTGCACTCCTGGACTACACCTCAGTTCTTCTACACAAAAATAAATAAGATCTTTTTTAGGGGCTCCCTGGTAGCACCAGGGGATAAGTCTCAGCACTATGAAGCTATCTGCAGCCACTGCAGCACGAGTTCGATCCCCAGCCATGGAGCTTCCCACATGGCGCAGCAGATCTCTCCTGTCTCACCCGCTGCTCCCCTTACCAGTGTACTTCAGTAGATCCACCTGTTCTGCTCCCCACTTTGTCTCTGGTGAATCCTCTCACCCCCCACACCTCTGGCCTACACCCCAGCTCTTACTTGCACAAATAAATATTTTTTTAAAAAAAAGTTTTTTAAAAATATATTTAAAAAACAAAAGAAAGTAGGAAATAAACTCAAATCTCCCTCCATGATTAAGAAATCAAATGAAGTTATATAGCTTTGGGGGGATAGGTTGAGAACAAAGGAGCTAAATTTTATTAACTGAAAAGCAGGTTAAGGGCAAAGAAATGTAGACTTGCCTGAAATTCATTGGCCAGTTATAGGCCAGTTCATATATGAAGAAATATGAAGCTGTTTTACTTCAGGTAACGAATTTTGAAATTTTACGTAGTCCCTTTTCTGTATTCTCAGTCTCCTGACTCTTGGGGGCCTTGGAGCTCAATTCAAGGTTTGTCGATAATCCTCCAGTTTCACCTGTGTCTGTAAAAACAAGTTTTAGAGGAAAGTTTATATATTTTTTTCTTTCATACTCTTAGGATCTGGGACCAATTTAACCATTAAGCCGCCTAAGTTATGGTAACTGTGGGTAAGACTCTCCTAAAGCCAGCTTTCCTCCCCACCACTGTCTTCTTGCAGATTCAGTCAGAGGAGTTTATGTCCCTAAAGGCAGAAAACTGCAACTTGCTTTCAAAAAAACTTGGACTGAAGAGGGAGTTAATGAAAATCCTAACCGTGCCTGCCTCATTACCTCCCCCTCTTGAAGCACATGCTGGCAAGGATGTTTTTACTTAGAATCCCTACCTAATCAGCTGAATTTTAAACCGACCAATTTGAAGAACAGATGGATTCAGAATGAAGCTGTAATCCAGAGTTTAAAACTGATTTCTGTTGGCAGTTGCAACCCCACATTTAGTATTTGTCAAGGGGGAATAGCAGAGACTCGTCTAGAATGTTTGCCTCAGAAAGAGGAGAATATTTCTGTTCTGACCACTGAATAAAGTGACTCAATCTAGGCAGAAATGACCTGGCTGAAGTTTAATAGATTTTAAAATAAAAAAGGTTAGCAGATTCCAGTCGAAGTGAATATAGTTGATTTGTATTTATAGACAGGAATTGAATAAACTAATCTGATGGGAGTCTGTGCAAGCAGTTGTTTGGGAGCAAGATAGCTCCATCTGCATGCAAAGAACTGTGTGTGAATGAGGATCCATGGCTCAGTGGGCAGCAGGGCATAGGGGAGACCACCAGTCCAGATAATCAGACATTCACATTTCCCACTGTTTTGTTCTATTGTATCCAAATGTGAGAAGCTGCTTTCCAATCCCCCACATACAAAGCTCTTTATTGGACTTTACTGAGGCATGATCCCAGCTGTTTTACACAAACTGCCAGCTTCAGAAGGAGTTTTGCTTGATAGTGTCTGGCAGCTCGACTTTGCCCCTTGAGTAGGTTTATGAGCTGTGAAAGATGGTCAAATTAACATCCTAAGCATTCCTGATAGGATTAGAGGGTCAGAGGCACGCCAGTATTTGCATACCTCCCTGATG
The DNA here is from genome assembly GCA_004024925.1 of Scalopus aquaticus. NCBI lineage: Eukaryota > Metazoa > Chordata > Mammalia > Eulipotyphla > Talpidae > Scalopus > Scalopus aquaticus. Next base: position 3,393 of record PVIJ01016247.1, read on the forward strand.
TAGCACACCATCTTTGTGTCTTCCCAGCCCTTCTGGGAGGAGTTTGAAGAGGGTGAGTAGGAGGTGAAGCCACACACCCTTCTCCCAGATAGCAGCACAAAGAATCACTCTGAGATTCCAGATGATGTTATTTGGTGTTTATCATCTTCTAAGGGCAGCATCTCCCAATCAAAAGGACTGAGCTGAAGGGGTAAATACAATCCCCTTACAGAACTGGATACCGTCCATGGCTCCCCATGGAGAGAACCAGTGGTTTCTTCTCTCGGTGGGACTGATTCCTCCAGCCATCCTGCAAAGCACTGGATGTGGACCTTAAAACAACCTTTTAAGCAATATTAACTACTGATTGCTCTGATTAGCAGTAAAGTAGCAGTAAAGTAAAGCCATTGTAGAAAAGGCTGAAAAATATAATAAAGTAAAACTTACCCATCATCCCATTACTCAGAATAGCTTACTGTTAAGATTGTTACATATTTATTTATAATTTGTTTCCAATACGTATAGGTGGGTAATTTGTTTTTGCTTCTATAAAATTAGAGCATATTGTTTAGTCTTTTATTTTGAAATTACATTCAAATATTATATTAAAATAATTATATTTTAATATTATATTCTAATATAGAATATAAATAGATATAATACTTAATATGTATTCAAAAATATCTCCCCATGTTACTATACACAAACACACACACACACACACATACCTTTTTTGGAAAAGACTATTTAATGGTTGCATAGTGTCCCATCTTATAGAATTAAGTATTTTAACATAGGATGCATTAGCAAAAGTAATATATTTACTTCAAGGGAAATGGTGCAGGAACAAGCCTGTGCCTCCCTGGAGGTGCAAGGGGTTAAGTCTCAGCACTATGAAGCTATTCATGAGTTTGATCCCTGACCAGGGAGCCTCCCACATGGCACAGCAAACCTCTCCTGTCTCACCTGCTCCCCTCAGCAGTGTATTTCAGTCCATCTGCCTGTTCCACTCCACACTCTGTCTCTGGTGAGTCCTCTCACCCCCCCCCCCCACACACACACACCTCTGACCTACACCCCAGCTTGTATACATTAATAGATAAATCTTTTTTAAAAAAAAAAAGTTTGCAAATAGAGACAGGAGTTGGCCAAGCCCAGGGAACTGTTGAGGCAATCCATGTTCAGTGCTGAGTTTCTATTTTCTCCTAATTCGAAGCACGAAGTTGCTCCATAATTCAGGACTCTGACGGCTACAGCAGTATTCAGAGGAAACCAAGAAGAGATTGATGAGAATGGGGTTGGGGGTAAGATGGAGTGAGAAAAAGGGGGAAAGGGAGTGGAGAACAGTCCCAAAGACTCAGAAGCCAGAGGGAAGAGATGCTGCTGAATTGGATTTTCTGCAAATCACTGTTTAAAAGGACAAAAGGAAGTCCAAGGACTAACTTCTTTACAGGAGTGTTTTTGTGTTTGTCTTTTTATTGTTTTGACCCTAAAGCAAAATCATAACGGCAGTGTTTGGTGTAAAGGAGGAGCAAGCCAAAGTGTCATTTGTATATACTTGTTTGTTTTTAAATATTAATTAATGTTGACACGTATATTATTTACATGATTCAAAAATATTAAAGTACAAAAAGATATCAGTAAGGTGTTTCTCCCGTCCCCATTCCTCCATCACCCAATTCTCCTGTGTGACATGAATGCTGCTGTTTCTGACTTACCTTAACCAGAGGCTTTAATGCATATTTAAGCAAATATGAATGTATATATTTTAATCTCATTCAAAAATCCATTATACACACAGTTCTGCATCTTTCTGTTTCCACTCAGTGACACCCATGTCGGTCCATAAAGAGCATCCTTAGTTTCTTCACAAACAGGTGGCATTCCATTTTGGGGCTGTACCACAGTCTACTAGTCTTCTACTAATGAACATTGTTTCACACATGTGTGACTGTTTCAACAAATAGACAATGATTCACACATTTATCATTACAAACATGAAGAAAAAAAAAAAAAACACCAGTAAAGGGCTCCGTGGCCATGTGGTTTACAAGTGCCGTGTATCATAAGTGGAGTTGGTGGCGGAAGGGTCATTAGGAGTTGGGGGTAGGAGAGAGCCAAGGTGTAGTTTTTAAAAAAGGAAGAGGCACATAGTAAAACAAAAGGTATAATAGAGTGAAAAAGCACCAGGCTGGCCTCCTCCCACCTTATCCCCTGCCATTCACTTCTTTTCATAGAAGCAAACAGCATTATCAGTTTCCTGTGTATTTCCCCAGAGACGCTGTGCATAATCAAATATAAATATGTCCCTTCTTTCTCTTTATTAAACACAAATAGTAGGACACAGACATCCTGCCTATTTTCCCCTCTCTATATCTCCAAACTACTTCCATGTTGTGTTGACTCAATCTAAGGGGAATTTTCTAGTCAGTCTTCACTGTGGTACGGTTTTAATCATTCTTTTTAATTTTTCTTCTCATCCAGCAGGAAGCAATTTAGTTCAAGTCTGAGATGCTCAGAGAGTTTTTAAAACTCTTGGTTATGTCTATTTTTTTTAAAAATATTTATGTATTTAAGCATACAAGAGCTGGAGTGTAGGCCAGAGGTGTTGGGGACAGGGGTGTGAGAGGATTCACCAGAGACAGAGTGGGGAGCAGAACAGGTGGATCTACTGAAATACACTGCTGAGGGGAGCAGCAGGTGAGGCAGGAGAGGTCTGCTGTGCCATGTGGGAAACTCCCTGTCTGGGGATCGAACTCGCACTGCAATGGCTGCAGATAGCTTCATAGTGCTGAGACTTAACCCCTTGTGTCACCAAGGAGGTCCTGGTTATGTCTATTTTTAATCCATGTGTGATTTGAATGTTTGTCTTATTTGCATTTTATCTCTGTGAACCTTGACATGAGGGGAAGAAATATGTTCATAGAGGTAAAACTTAAAATGAAACCTTACCTCAACTCTGCGCTCTGACTTGCTAAGTCCTGGGGGAATCCTGTGAACTGTCATAATGGGCTCCTGCAAGTCTCCTGCCCTGTTCCAATCTTATCTGTTTACATATTAGTGTTCAGCATAAGAACTTGTTAGAAAAATACATGAAGGATGAGGATCTGATAGATTCCCTTGGATTTCAGAACAGGTTAGTGAGGCCAACAGAAGTTACAAACCATATTCAAGCCCACCCATAAGCAGGACCAGAATAAGGATCTCCCAAGCAATGCCCATATCCTTCTTTCCTCGCCAGGATCCTCGCCCACATTCTTAGGACAGTATATGTCTTATGTTGACTGCAGAGCATTTAATCCACTCTTCCAGATGATACTTATGCCTGTTATGGCCACACCACCAGAACCCAGAGAACTGCTTAAAGAGTGAACATTACAAGCATCAGGTGGAAACACAGGTAACGTTAATAGAAGGAAGACTCAGACACCTGTTCTCTCCAGCATCACACAGGTCTAGATGACACAGGTGTAGGGTTAATGAGTTAATCAGGCTTTTTACACCACTAGCATCTGTGGCTATCACCTGTGGCTTTGATCTTGTGAACGCAGAAGGCACGTGGGTGTGGGGCACTAGTGCCTGACTGTGGATACCTGGAGCATGGGTCCGTGTGCATGTGCAAGTGTGCATACCCGTGCCTATCAGGGAGGGGATACAAAGATGGAGTCACCCTGGGGGAGGAGGGCTCAGGTTGTCTCCCTGCTGACTTGTTTCCCCTTAGCACTATTAAAACCTGTGAAGATGACACCAAGGGCTCCAGAGCTTGCTTTTAAACTGTCAGAATCGATGGTGAACCTACCCAGCCAGGGATGTTTGCAAAACACAAGGGAAAGGAAATTCTAGATCTAAGTGCTGACAAGAACCATGAACCAAAGTGAAATTCTTCCAGGTCTTGTCTGGGTGAGTTGCCTTCCCACTTTCCTACAGAGATATTCAAAAGTTCCTAGAAGTTAATAAGCTAGAACCTGTTGGGACTCACTCCCAGGGGCTCTCCACAAGTGGGTCTCTTAGGATGTCAGACTAGAGGCTCTCCTCTCCCAAAAGGAGTTTATATTCAGTGGTCTCTTATGTAATGAAAATGCAGACTGCTCTGCCTGGATTAAAAAGTTTTCTTTCTCGGGGCCTACCCTGGTGGCGCAACGGGTTAAGTCTCAGCACTGTGAGGCTGTCGGCAGCCACTGAAGCATAAGTTTGCTCCCCAGCCAGGGAGCTTCCCACATGGCACAGCAGACCTCTCATGTCTCGCCTGCTGCTCCCCTCAGCAGTGTGTTTCAGTAGATATGCCTGTTCTGCTCCCCACTCTGTCTCTGGTGAATCTTCACCACCCCACACCTATGACCTGCACCCCAGTTCTTGTATGCATAAATAAATAAATCTTAAAAAAAAAAAGTTTTCTTTCTCCTCTTCCCCTTAAAAGTACCTGTAGGCTTGGAACTACCATTTAAAACAAGAAATAAATTGCAAGAGGCCATTTCATGCTCAGGCAGAGTAGAATCTCAAATTGCGTTTAGCTAGGAGAAAGTGGTGGACAAAATCCCCTGCCTAGAAAGTGGCCTCCAGGTGGAGGAAGCCCTGCCTTCCAGGGGCCACCACTTGCCTCAGCTGACTTGACAGGTACTTTTCCATATGGATCCCTCCTCAGGCTGTTTGGACCTTCCCTGTTTAATGTCCTCATGAGTTTGTCAGGCCTTATGCTTTCTTTAGTAAAGAAGGGGACGCCATTTGAAGATACGAACCACAGCCCTGTAACTGCTGCTACTGGAGCTCCAATTATAGCAAATGACTGAAGACAGAACAGGTGAATTGAGAGAAGTGTGATTTTCCCCAGCTGTCAAAATGCTGCACCTTACCCTTCTCTTTGGATGATGACCTCCAAGGTAAGTTTTAGACCCTAATGAGTGGGCAGTGAGTGTTAAATGTAGGCAATCTTTAGGAAGGTCTGGTTCTCTTATATATCTAGATTTTGACTAACTTTTGCTCCAACTTCCATAAACATTTCCTAAATGCTCAGTAGAAGCAAGGCAGTGCAAAGGAGAGGGAAACAGAATAATTACTAGCACCCCACTATGTGCCTGTGGGATAAATGTTTTCTTATTTATTTTTATGTATTTATGCATGCAAGAATTGAGTTGTAGGCCTGAGGTGTGGTGGGTGGGAGGATTCACTAGAGACAGTGGGGAGAACAGGTAAATATACTGAAATACACTGCTGAGGGGAGCAGCAGGCAGACAGGAGAGGTCTGCTGAGCCATGTGGGTCAGCACCCTGGCTGGGGATAGAACACAGGCCAGTGGTGATAACAACGTGTAATAGTGCTGAGACTTTACCCCCTGTGCAACCAGGGAGACTCCTGGGCAAATGTTTGCCTTCAGAAAACAAAAACATTGGCTTCCCTCTCTATACCTTAGCAATTCCCCAAATGTTGCTGTGCATCACAATTACCTAGGATCTTTAAAAAAAAGACAAAAAACTGATGCCAGGCTCTCACTCCCAGTCATTCTCATTTAATAGGGGGTGTTACCTGGGTCTTGTGGACTTTTTAAAGTTCACCAGGTAATTCTAATATCCAGCAAAGTTAGGGAACCACTGACCAAACTTCTAGTCATCAGGCTTCAGCTCAGTATTTCCTCCTTCAGGGAGTCTTCCCTGATTCCCCATTCTCCCATCAACTCCACACATACCCATGACAGCCAGGCTGTGGGGTGTCCATCCCATGGGCTCCTGTAGCACCTTCTGTAACTGGACTGAGTCCAAAGTCCAAGGGGCTTGCTAATGAGAATAGCCCCAGGGAAAATGCTAAGTTCTGCAGTTTGGGGTGGAGATTTTGATGAGAAATAAAAGGGACTGAAGATGAAGGAGATTCAGTCACCATGAGGTAGGAGAAAGGAGATTGAGTCACCACGATGTAGGAATAAAAGAGGCAGTCACCATAATGTAGAAAAAAAGAAGAAGCGTTTTTGAATCTTTAGTGACTTTGGGGCCAGTGACTTTGGAGGCTTTGCAAGTAGCTGAGCGAGGAAAACTGCTCCCAGTTTTGTCTTTACTGCAGCTGAAGGAAGAAGGCAGAGGCCTGAAGTGGGCGCCTTCCTAAAATATGTGAGTGCAGTCTGATGGGCTGTCTGGCCGCTGTAGTTGCTGTTTGCAGTGTTGTTGGCCTGGTGCTGTGCTGGGACACCATGGCAGTTTTGGGAGCATCTCCAGTTGTGTTTTGTGTCTTCCTGGTGAGTTGGAACCTGGCCTAGAGTCTGATTGTTGTGTGTCTGCAGAAGAAGGAAGACGCCATTTTGGAATCGTGGCCTGTTGTTTGGAAGAGGAGCTCCACATCAGCAATGGCGGGAAGACGCCACCTTTGTTACTTTTCTGGGACTTAAAGGGCTGGACACTGTTTTATGTAAGGTAAACGGCCATATGTTGACTTTAGTAATTCTTTGTTTTCCCCTGTTTGTTAAATAAATCCCAATGTTGTTGTTTCTTAAACCTGAGTAGTCTTGCAATTGTGCACACGGGTGAGGAACCAATATAGTGACTGGTAAGCAATTGGGGCACTGCCTTTTGGCAACTTTAAAGCTCCTCATTTGACCTGTATCACTTCCACCGAAGGCTTTACACATCTCACCAATACTGACAGATTCTTGAGGACAGGACCCTTCTCCCTCCGCCCTTGAATCCTCAGAGTCTGGTGCATCTGGTCTTTCTAAATGCCAGTTAAAGGAGTAGCAGAATGTTCTGTTCTGACATTTCATTTTACTAATTATGTACATGCCAATTTACTTTCTCTAGTGATAATGTCATTTAGTATTGCCCACTTAATCACACTTTCTGTAATTTTTATAGTCACTGGATCACATAATTAAAATGAGGCATTTACACTTTTATGTCCTATAGATTTTAGAAAATGCTGCTAGTCGAAGTTATTAAAAAGATCCAAAAATGAAATTTGTCACACTGAAAGTGTCAATGATTATACTTGGTCCAGGAGCATTATTTGTGAAAATATGTAACTTTGTTTAAGTTTCTGTAGGCTCAAAACCTGGTTTTTCTCCTACTGTTAAAAAACTAAAACAAAAAACCCGGCAAGCAGGGGGCAGAGGAGACTTTCTATTTCATGAAATAAGCTTATAAAATTAGATAAATAGAAATCGTATGTCTCCCTTTTGTTCGGTTCATATAGCTCGGTACACACACACACACACACATAATTTCTGAAGAGTACCATGTTTGATTTCCCAAAATTCAGACAAAGAAACAGATCTGCAAACACAGCCCCCCCAGGAACATCAGGGAAGGAGTCGGATTACAAGGCTGGGCGCCCGGGGCTTTCACAACCGCGGTGATTGTCTCCACCTTCCTGGCCCCCGCATTTCTAGCCTCCGCGACGCCCGCAGACTTCTTAATGTTCCGCTTTGTAAAGCCCCGGGGCCGCTTGTGTGGCGGCAAAGGTAACGTGACTGGGGAGCGCGGGGTTCTCCTGGGAGGGGCGCGGGCCTGGCCAGTGGGAAGGTCGGACGCGGAACGGCGACATCACCCCACCGGCATCAGGCCATCGCCTCCATTCAGCCCCGGAATGTGGGCGGGCAGAGGGTGCCGGTGCCCTCCGCCGGCCGTTAACCCTGTGCGCCCCTCGGCGAAGCATCATCACCTGATGCGCCTGGGAGCGCCCCCACCCTCAGCCCCGCCTTAGGGTCTCCTCTGCTCCTCGCTTTCGACCGGGCGCTGCGGTGCCGGTGCCGTGTGTTCCAGGACTGCGCGCGGTGCTTCAGTTTACTAAATTTTCCTCAACGTGCACGCGTGACTTTTGTTGTCCTTGTTTTTTAATCTCACCATTTAATCACCGTGGTTACATTCCGCAGGACCACACATTCTCACAGTTCAAATAACTTAGAAAACCTTTCAAAGTAATCGTGGAGCCCGGGAAGCAGATGCAAAGTAGGGGGCTTCCTTTGCTGGAAGTCACCGCAAAAGCCCAGGAAAGGGAAGGGAAGCCGACGCCCAGGCAAGCTCCTAACGCTGCTCGCTTGTCCTGCACACTTGCACGAGGGAGCAGTGGCCCTTTCTCGCCCCTCCTATATCTGTATTGTATTCCTAAGTAGAGGCATCATCGGTTTCCAATTAGTTTTTCTTTAAAACTCTTTATTCAGTATATACTCAAATCTATAGAAAAAAATTGAAAAGTAGCACAATAATGCAATTCAAATTTCTTTATCACTCAGCTAGGGTCACTTATTAGCATTTTGCCATAGTAACTTTATCATCTATGTGTATAGAGTTCTCTCTCCTGAAACATTTGAAAGCAAATTGCAGATCTCATTTGCCCTGAAAAGGTTCACATGCAGCAAGTAGGACGAGGAATAAGGATGTTTTCCCTTATAACCACAATGTTATCACACCTAAGAAAAATTAACCCTAGTTAAATAATACCTCTTAAAATAATAACCATAATTAAATTTTCTCAGTTGCTCCAAAACGCTTTTTATTTTTTTTAAGATTTATTTTCTTTATTTATGCATACAAGAACTGGGGTGTAGGCCAGAGGTGTTTGGGGAGTGGTGGTGAGAGGATTCACCAGAGACAGAGTAGGAAGCAGAACAGGCAGATCCACTGAAATACACTGCTTAGGGGAAATGGCTGGTGAGACAGGAGAGGTCTGCTGCACCATGTGGGAAGCTCCCTGGTAGGGACTGAACTCATGCTGCAGTGGTTGCCTATAGCTTGATGGTGCTCAGACTTAACCCCTTGTGCCACTAGGGAGGCCCTTTTGATTTTTTTTTTTTTTAATTTTTGAGTTTACACATTTGCTCTTCATTAGTGCACATGCATCACTCATGCTCCACCAAACCACCTAGTAAACCAATTTTTTAAAATCAAAAGCCAATCGAGGACCTCCCTGGTGGCACAGCGGGTTAAGTTGCAGCACTATGAAGCTATCCAGAGCCACTGCAGCAGGAGTTTGATACCCGAGCAGGGATTTTCCCACATGACACAGCAGACCTCTCCTGTCTCACCCACTGCTCCCCTCAGCAGTGTATCTCAGTCAAGCTGCCTGTTCTGCTCCCCACTCTGTCTCTGGTGAATCCTCTCACTGCCCCCCACACCTCTGGCCCACACCCCAGCTTGTATGCATAAATAAATAATTATTTAGGGCCTCCCTGGTGGCACAGCGGTTAAGCACTATGCTGTGGAGCTGTCGGCAGCAGTGACGCAAGTTCGATGCCTGGCCGGGGAATTTCCCACATGGTGCGGCAGACCTCTCCTGCCTCGCCCACTGCTTCCCCCAGCAGTATATTTCCGTCCATCTGCCTGTTCTGCTCCCCACTCTGTCTCTGGTGAACCCTCTCGCCGCCCCACACTTCTGGCCTGTACCCCAGCTTGCATGCATAAATAAATGAATCTTTAAAAAAAAAACAAAAACAAAAATTAAATAAATAAATAATTATTTTAAGAAAAGCCAATCGAGTTTCAGGAATTGCATTTAGGCCTCCCCGGTGGCGCACCAGTTAGGCGCTGCTCTGTGGAGCTGTAGGCAGCAGCCACGCAAGTTCAACGCCCGGCTGTGGAGATTCCCACATGGCACGGCAAACCTCTCCTGCCTCGCCTGCTGCTCCCCTCAGCAGTGTATTTCCGTCGATCTGCCTGTTCTGCTCCCCACTCTGTCTCAGGTGAACCCTATCGCTGCCCCACGCCTCTGGCCTGTACCCCAGCTTGTACTCATAAATAAATCTTTCAAAAAAAAAAAAAACAAAGGAATTATATTTAGTTGTGTTATTTACATTCTATGGTAATTTTGTTATATATATATTCAGTCTGCATAGCACATTTCTAGACATTAAAAGTTGGGGGACTGTGGTTATTCTAGCTCTCTCTTGTCCCCTAGGCTAGTTAACGAATTTCAAAATCAGGATTTTGAGAAAATCTTTTGTTGCTGAACTTCTGGTACAAATCCTCGGTTTCATATATGGAATAAGGTGCTTCCCTCCTGGGCAGCCTGACTTAACCCTGAGACATCAAAGCTCTCTCTCCCCTGGAGTCAAGTATCCCACAAAGACTTAGTCTTTCCATTTTTCCTACCTCCCCTTGGAATCCCAGTGAGTTCTTTGATGCTTTACAACAACTTGGTTAAACCCCCCAAAAAAATCATTCTATTCTCTTTTTTTAGGTAACCTTTAAAAACATTTTAAAACTTCCCCAAGTCCTGTCAATCTTGTCCCATATGTGAATCACAGAACTCTTTTCCTAGTCTTTATTGCCTTTTTCTCCTGGCTTACCTGTAATAAAAGTGTAGTAGGACCCCATTTTGCAACAACCAAAAAAACCAAAAATTTCCCCTATCTTAATTGATAAACAGGAATGTTATGGCCCAGTGGCCTAAATGCCTACAATAAATCTTCAAAAGACAAGGAAAGAGGACTGCTGACCATGACCCCGGACACATGACCAGCGCATTATCAGCACGTGATTGACAGACGCCCCCCCACATGATCATCACATAATCGGCGTGTGATCCTCATGTGATCATCACGTGTTGTGCACTTGATCCGTGCTTGATGGGCACGTGATATGCACATGAATGGCACGTGATCAGCACGTGAGAGTTGACTATTGTGCATGTGACTGGCACATGATTGACACGTGATCAACAAATGAACACTTTACCGTTATGTGATAGACTGACTCCTGCCCATGTGATCGTCATGTAATCGTCTGACCCCGACCAGTGATCAACATGTGAACATCAAGTGATCAACATGTGATCGTCATATGATGGCATGTGATCGCCATGCAAATGGTATGTGACTGACATATGATTGATATCTGACCGTCATGCTTTCACATGTGAGTGCCATGCAATGTCATACAAACATCATATTGTTGAAGTGTGAGCGTCATGTGAGCATCATGTGTCCGTCATGTGAATGGTATGTGGTTGCCATGCAATCTACGTGTGGCCATCATGCGATCATCATGTGAATATCACGTTTCAACATGCGACTTTCTTGGTGACGTGACTGTCATATGGTCAGGACATGATCCCATGTGATTGATGCATGATCGTCAGGAGATCGGCATGTGATTGGCACGTGATCAACTGACTCCGGACACATGATCAGCACATGATCATGGCACGATTGGCACGTGGTATGCACATGAACGGCACTGTTGTGCACGTGATTGGTACTTGATGGGCATGTGATATGCACGTGAAAGGTACATGATCATCACCTGATGTGCAGGTGAAAGCCACGTGATCGTCACTGAGAGATCGAATGCTGGTCTCCAGGCACTACGTTCCTTAGCTCTGACTAACCTCTTTAATAAATTTACCTTTCACTGTTAAATTTTCAGTTCACTTTACAGTAGTGATTATTTCAGTTAACAAAGGTTTTTTTTTTTAAAGATTTATTTATGCATACAAGAGCTGGGGTGTAGGCCAGAGATGCAGGGAGTGAGAGGATTCACTAGAGACAGCGCAGGGAGCAGAAGAGGCAGATTGACTGAAATACGCTGCTGAGGGGAGCAGCGGGCAAGGCAGGAGAGGTCTGCAGCACCAAGTGGGAGTCTCCCTGGCCAGGTTTGAACTTATGCTGCAGTGGCTCTGGATAGCTTCATAGTGCTGAGACTTAACCCCTTGTGCCACCAGGGAGGCCCCAAAGGGTTTTGTTTTGAACATTACTTAGGTGTCATTCAAATTGGAGAACCGAGCAGCAGTGCTAGGAGATCTCATTGGTAGGAATGTGTGTTGAATTCGCCCTCTCTGGCCTAAGTCAGCACCATTCTCTCAGCCTGTCAGGCCTTACAGTGGATTGCTGGGGAAGAAGCTGTGGCATATCACAGGCACTTCCTGTGCTTCCCTCAAGCTCAGGAGAGGAGAGCATAAACTCCCAGGAGGATCAGTACCATGCTTAGGAATAGATGTGAAGGACCTCTGCCTGTGCTCCAGTGTGGAGAGGGCCCTGCACATTAAATAAATATACATTTAATCTGTAATATATAATGCATATACTTAAATTTATATAATTAAGCATATATTACACTTAATATGTGTACATACATAAAACACCATATGAGTGCCTCTGTCATCTGGGAAGTTTCAGTGCTGGCACACGTGACCTGTAACCCTAAGTATCACTTTTGTGATAACACTGCAGTCACCTGGGAAATGCTTCTGCAAACAAATGGTAACCATGTGGGAATGTTTCTGATGTTGGAGATTGACGTATGAGAAAGAGTTTGTCAGCAAAAATGTTTAGGTATCATAAGAGACAAATTGTCAAGTCCTTGTCAAATTCTTGCATGACAAGTATAGTGTATATTTCCCAATAATGCTAAGAGATGATTTTATTTTCTTGCTTCTCTTCTGTGTTCAAATTCATGATTCTAGAAGTAGTCATGAATAAGTGTGGTGTTTATAATACATATGGCAGCGAAAATTTTTTTTCAATAGTAAAAAATTCATACTGCTCTTCAGCTTGCGTATATGTCGGTCTGGAAATGCATAGGCTTTATCACAGTGCTTTACTTTGGCAACTAGAAATGGATATTTAGTGCCAGACATGAAAATAATTTGTATATAAATACTCAATAATAGGGTCTTCGCTGGTGGTGCAAGGGGTTAAGTCTCAGCACTATCAAGCCATCACCAGCCACTGTGGCATGAGTTGGATCCCTGGCCAGGGAGGTAACCCACTTGGCACAGCAGGCCTCTTCTGTTTTGCCCACTGCTCCCCTCAACAGTTTATTTCAGTCAGTCTGCCTGTTCTGCTCCCTGCTCTGTCTCTCACCCACCCACCTCCACTGCACCTCTGACCTACACCCCAGTTCTTGTATGCATAAATAAATAAATCTTTGGAAAAATACTCAAGGGCCTCCCTGGTGGCGCAACAGGTTAAGTTGCTGCACTATGAAGCTATCCAGAGCTACTGCAGCAATAGTTCAATAGCCAGCCAGAGAGCTTCCCACATGACGCAGCAGACCTCTACTGTCTCACCCGCTGCTCCCCTCACCAGTGTATTTCAATCAGTCTGCCTGTTCTGCTCCCCACTCTGTCTCTGGTGAATCCCCTCACCACCCCACACCTCTGGCCTACACCGGAGGTGTATGTATAAATAAATAAATCTTTTAAAAAGATAAATAAAAATTTAAAATACTCATTAATAGTAATTTTTTAAAGTTAAATAAGTTTTTGGCTTCATGTTTAACAAAGTTTTAAAATTCATTAGTTATAATTTGTGTTTTCCTTTCAAATTAATAAATTTTTTAAAGATTTATTTATTTATGCATACAAGCTGGGGTACAGGCCAGAGGCGTGGGGCAGTGATATGGTTCACCAGAGACAGAGTGGGGAGCAGAACGATGGAAACACACTGCTGAGGGGAGCAGCAGGCGAGGCAGGAGAGGTCTGCTGCACCATGTGAGAATCTCCCCAGCTGGAACTCGCGTCGCCGCTGCCGACAGCCACCACGGAGGCCCTCAAATTAATAATTTTTTAAAAAAGATTTATTTTATTTATAAAATAGAGTTGTAGGGGGCGAGAGGATTCACCATAGACAGAATGTGGAGCAGAATATACGATTTACTGAAATGCACTGCTAAGGGGAGCAGTTGGGGAGACAGGAGGGGCCTGTTTTTACCATATGTGGGTTAGCTCTTTGGCAAGGGATTGAACTCCGGCCACCTTAGTGGTGATAGTGCTGAAAATAAACCCCTAGGCCACCTGGGAGGTCCCTACTAAGTTCTGAAACCAAGTGCTTTACCATTGCGGTACATACTCAATTCAGACTAGCCACAATTCAAAATGCTCAAACCATGATGAGTCTAGTGCCTGCCATATTGGGCAGAGAAGTGCATACTTTGAATTTATTTCAGGAATATGGCTTTAGCTGTGCTAATAGCAATGCCATTCGTTGGAACAACTCAAAAATCATGTGCGATATTTTCTGGATCTGCCCAGAGATGTGACATCTTGATGAAATACATATCAAAACTGACCTTTCAGGCACACAGTGTAAGTGCTATTAAATGCTCCTAAAGCAATTAGACTTAATCTAGACAAGACAGGAGACTTGTGAGATGAGTTAAGTCAATAAATTTTAAAACGAAGAATAAATAGTAGTTGGTGGAGGAAAATGAAATTAATTTCAGATTTCTTAACCCACACTTACTTGCTATAGGTATCACTTGCAACCAATAATGTTATCAAAAGTTTGCCAGAGTAAAAAGTAGGTTCAAGATTATCTATTTAACTGATAAAAGACATTTAATTTTAGAGAAAAGTATTTACTTAAATTGAATAAAACTGCATGTGACATGTGAACAAAATGACATGCTAATAATACATAAGAAAATCAAAGCAAGGAAAAGAAAATGTATACATGACTTTGAAGGAAAACAATTCATTCATAAGTAATCCTAAACTAATCTCTATAGAGCCTATTTTTCTGGCAATTATAGAACAAGATGTAATCTCAACTGAAGAGAGAGTTGAACAACTGGAAACACTGAAAGATGAATTTAGGAAACATTGTATGGTTCTAGATGTTGTTTTACGAGATGAAACATTACAATATAAGTAATAGTGATTTAAATGATGAAACTAAAATATTTTATATTTTCTGCAATGTTAACTTATCATATTCAATTCCAATAAAATACTTGAATGTGATTTGTAAAATTGAGGGTTCATTTCTGAATCTGTATTGACAAATCTAGTTGCTACTGACTTAGCAGAATGAAGTATCTCAAAATTGAAGCTAATAAAAAAGCCACCTAAGATTATGACTTAAAAATTATGATCTAATTTTCCATTTCTGGGAAAAAGCACATAAATCATATTATTATAAACCAAACAGCATAATTAGCAACCTCAGGGAAAATCTGGAGGGTGAAACCACCTTAACTGCTGTGAATGGCTGGCACCTGCAGTGTTACAAAAGCTTTCACTGAGTCACCCAGAATGAAGGACAAAATACAAATGTATAGTACAAAATATATAATATAGCATATAATACAAATATATAATATATATATACACAATAATTTAATAGTCATCCAATATTCACCAACACATCAATAGACTAGACATGTATCATGATCATTAAAAGTCATTGATATTTTACCAACTTGCAGTCATATAAAAAGCATAGTTTTCATTCATATGCTTAAAATTTTATTATTTGAAGATCTAGTCAAGATAGGAAGAGAGAATATACTTATTAGCTTGAGTTATGATTGCTTAACATTTAGACATATAAATGTGGAAGTATCGCTATGTAGCAAGTATGAGGCAAATTTTGAGGTATACATTAAAATGATAAATGAAGAGATTTTTATGTTACTCATATTGAATCTGTAATACTGCATTACCAAAAATAACATCAGGCAAACAAAACTGCATGGCACTTAAAAGAGATGGCCGCCTCTGCTATTTTGAACAAATTTACCAGAAAGCAGTAGTCAAATACTGAGGCTGATAGAAACTCAAGGCTGCAGCCAAATGCTTCTGCTGGTCTTGTCCTGCCTCCCACTTCCTTCATCCCATGAGGCTCATTATCCCTCCAAGTAACTCCAGCTTTCAAGCCTTCAATCTGCACCTAGACTTCCTAAGGCAGCCTACTTGCCTCTAGGCACATGTGAGTCATCTTACACTGAGAGCCTCCTTCGTTCTGGGTGACTCACTGAAAGCTTTTATAACACTACAGGTGCCAGCTATTCACAGTTACTCAAAGTGGTTTCACCCTCCAGATTTTCCTGAGGATTTATGTTGCAGGCACATCCAAACCCATCTAAGAAACTGGTTGCAGACCCACAAGGTTGAGACAACTGGTGTGAACTAAGAAATTAAAGATAGGGGTGCCTCTCTGGTGGCACAGGGCTTAAAGTCAAGCTATCACCTGCCACTGCAGCCTGAGTTTGATCTCTGGTGAGGGAGCTGACCCACATAGTGCAGCAGACCTCTCCTGTCTTGCCCACTGCTCCCCGCAGCAGTGTATTGCAGTAGC
This sequence comes from Scalopus aquaticus, assembly GCA_004024925.1. NCBI lineage: Eukaryota > Metazoa > Chordata > Mammalia > Eulipotyphla > Talpidae > Scalopus > Scalopus aquaticus. The sequence goes on from PVIJ01016247.1 coordinate 19,363, forward strand.
TCTGCCTGTTCTGCTCCCCACTCTGTCTCTGGTGAATCCTCTCACCCCACCCCCCCACACTCTGGCCTATACCCCAGTTCTTGTATGCATAAATAAAGAAAAATAAATCTTTTAAAAAGAGAAATTAAAGATAGGACAGTCCTAACCATCTCTTCTCTAGGCACACTACTGCTGGCAAGTTTACAAAATGCTCCAATCACGTGTTTGTTGTGTTGTGTGCATATATGATCTATCATGTTGTATGTTATTATTGCTTTGCCTTTTTTTCCCCTCAATTTACTTGAGAGCATTTCTGAATTTTGGAGCAGTAATAAGAAGGAATAAGAAATGGGAAGAGTAATTAACTGCCTCTAAATAAAGCATCCTGCAGCACTGACACACTGCTGAGTGTGCTTACACCTGGGAAACACAAGCCGAGACATCTTAGCCTCCTGGCCTCTCACACTGACCGCCTTGCCTTCTCCTCTCTACCCACATCTTAAAATCAGAGCAGAGAGGCCTTGTCCCCATCTCGATTTGAAAAAGAATCATTCACATTGTGTGTGGGAACAAAAGAGCATATGGATCAAAGGTTTAGGGTCTTCAGCACCACCACAATCACATGACCACACAGCTCAAAGGCAGCTACTGCCAAGTGAAGTGCTTGTCAGAAGCTTCTGGCCTCTCAAGGGGAGACTGTGGTTACCTAGAAACAGTCTCCCATGTCAGTTGTATGGTTTTGTACTGTGCTGCCCACAGTCCTCTGGGAGAATCTGTATTTAGCCATTTCAAGTTGTACCCCTTATGAAAGCATCCTTTTGAAAATTTTCTGTGCAACAAAAATCCTTGCATTCCTCCAACTCCCAAATTCATTTTGGTTATCCTTGGAACTTTAAAATCTGCCTAGATCTCATACCACAAAATCCTGTTGGTAGTTATATTGTAATCATGTTTAAATGTATAAGTTATTTACAGACTGTACTTTCTTTTTTTACATGTTAAGTCTTCTTATCTAACAATAAATAATAATAATGAATCCATATGTTTTTATTTGTTCAGGTCTTTCCTTTCTACTCTTTTTTTCTACCCTTTATTATGACTCTTACATATTTATTGTTGAGTTTAGTCTTCGTTTGCCTTGCGTTGATATTATTAATGACATCTTCCATTGTCTTTTCTGACTGCTTATTGTCTGCATATGATGACCATTTAATAATTTTAATATAACTGAAGCACATTCATTGTTTTAAAATGGAAAGGAGGGCTTTGCCCTGTTTTATGTCTGCTTTTAAAAATTGAAATGGGAAGAAATTTGAATGTGGTGAGTCAGAGGTCACAGGAGGGACAGACTTGGGGTAAGTTTATCAAAGCCCAACCGCTGTAAGCATTGGTCAGAAAGTAAGGAGAGTTGCTCTTTGAAGTTGTAAGAAAGCCTTGGCGCTGAGAGGTCAGTTGTGGTCCTCATGCCTCCAAGATCAGAAATTCTCATCTTTCAAGTCAAGGAGAGATTTTTCCACTGAAGGAGATTTTTCTACTGGGCAAAACTAAAGGATTTTGTTAAAAGAAAATCCCGTGTTGCCTGTTCTAAGAGTTCATGCCTACCTATACACATAAAAGCAAGTAATCAAGCTCTAACACCCCCAAAGATTTTTTAATCAATGAGAGGTCCAAAGGGAACAGGGGGAGAAGGAGAGTAGGGGAAAGAGATTTCAAAATATAGACACCCAATCAAGCTACCCTTCAGTACTAGTTGTCCCAGTTCAAAAAGTCAGGAAGTGGAGCTCAGCACGCACTCTTACAGAAGTTTAAGTTACACACACCATTGGCAAAAATTTAGTAATGTGATCACACTATAGGAGAACAAAAATCTGCTACCCCAAAGTATGAATTTCATAGAAAGAACCCTGATGGTATAGAAAAGGGAGGTTTCAGTTTCTCTGCCCCACCCAAGGAAGGGTGGAGCTGAGCAGCTAGAAGGGAGAAGCTGCCAAGAAAGATGGAAAAAGAAGACTGGAGGAGGTACTTGGAGCAGAGATATATGAAGAAACTGCACTTGCTTGGACTTGTGCCAGGGACTTGGGGCCGTGGAAAGAGATACTTGAAAGACACACGTGTGAGAGACCCATGGGGAGGCTAACAATGACGGCTGTTACCTTGACTTGTATTTTGATTTCGCTCTTTTCCTTCCAGACTTGCCTGGCCCCTTCTGCCCCTTTCTTATGGTTCCCCATCAGAAGGTGTCTTAGACTCGTGGCAAACTTTTGGGTCTCACTGGCCATACTATGGGCCAATCCATTACCCATGAGGGGAAGGGTAACTTTGGGTGTTTAACTGGAAAATATTTTAACTATATTGTTTCTCTTCTTTTTATTGCACAGTTGTATTAAAGTTATTTTCTATTGAAGGTCTTATGCATGAAGAGTATTTTTGTCTTTATGTGGCAAAGCAGGCAAGTTTGGGGGGCCCTGTGTACCCCTCATTCTGCCCCATGACAGAGGTTGCTTTATAAAAAAAGTATTTGCTTCCATCTATAAAGGTGTGTACCAAAAAAAACTAATCTCTTTAGCTCCTTTCTGTGAAGAAGGCAGAGGTATAAGTGTTAGTAAAATCCCTTTTGATTTTTTTTCCTTATCAATCTGTTTAATGCCTATTTGATTATTTGTCAACCCAAAGGGGCATGAGATTATCTCCTTTGTGCCTTGAAAGGAAGAATAGAAAATATCTCTGGTTAGATAATATGTACTCCCAGGAAAAAGGAAAATTAGATTTTAGGTAAATAAAAGCATATTATCACGAAGAATGATTAAGAAACCAGAGGTATGTTTTAATTCTGAAAAGTTGCATCATAGAGAATGTTAAAAAAAAAAAAAAGCCAATGAGATTCAGGCCTCCCTGGTGGTGTAGTGGTTTAGCGCTGCGCAGTGGCGAGTTCAACGCCTGGCAGGGGAGATTCCCACATGGTACAGCAGACATCTCCTGCCTCACCCACTGCTCCCCTAAGCAGTGTACTTCAGTCAATCTGCCTGTTCTGCTCCCCACTCTGTCTCTGCTGAACCCTCTTGCCACCCCACGCCTCTGGCCTGTACCCCATCTTGTATGCATAAATAAATAAAATCTTTTTAAAAAAACTCGAGATTCATCAGAATACACTTAGAAATCAAAATAACTTTAGCAAACAATTTGCGAATTAGGCAGCACCCTGCCTAGCAAATAGAAACACACTGCAAGGGGTGTGCACAAAGTGGGAGGTATTTATAGTCAGAAAGAAGGTGGCACAACATTTTTCACAAAGGAAGATTATTTATACATATGTTATTTTTAATAACACACACCTGAAACTTATATAATGCAATGTTACTTCATTTTAAAAGAAAAAGATTATTTCAGGCAAAGCCACCTTTGTTCAGAGTAAGGCAGGAGGTCTTGGCTTATAGATGACCTCACTAGTATTGATCAGGAAACTCCAGATTGATTGGTTTAAAATTATGCTTTTGTGAGACATTGCTATGGCAATTAGGTTAAGTATTAAGTCTGGGTGGGACATGGCATGAATGATTTCCATTTTGGGACTGCATTTACTTTTTTTTTTTTTTAACAAAAGTCTGGGGGGACCAAGGATTTTTTTTTCTAGTTCTGCACTTATAGGCCACGTTTTTTGTCTAATATATTTATTTCATGCTATAAACCTCTAAGAATTGCATTAACTGTGACACACAAAGTTTGATGTGTTCTATGTTCATTTTCATTCAATTAAAATATTTTCTAATTTCTCTTGAGACTTCCTCTCTGACCCATTGTAATCCAATATTGTTATTACAGGGAAACCCCAGGGGAAAGAGGGGCCACCTGGGTTGAGTCCTTACCCGTGGACTTAACTTGGGACAGGAGGAGGGGTGGTAACATACATCTGAGCAGGTATGAATCTATTCCCTAAATCAAGTACAATGTTGTAAACCATTGTTACCTCAATAAATAAAATAAAGTAAAATAGAAAGAACTCAGGACAAGCTACAAAACAGACATGCAGAGATAAATTTTTTTAAAAAAGGTTTATTTACAAGGGGACTGAGAAAAAGGGAAGAAGAATAAGGAGGAGGAGGGGGAGGAGAAGGAGAAGGAAGAAGATGATGATTAATTGGCTAGCAATTGGCTGGATACCGTCTGTCCTGCCAGCAACACTGTCTGAGCTGATGGTGGGCATAGTGTGATACACCTAGGAGAGTATATCCTGAGGAGAGAAATTGTATACCTGAAACCTACACAGTGTTGTAAGCTAATAGCATCTCAATAAAAGCACAGAAAGCTATAGTTCTAGCTAGGGTGCTAGATAGCATTGTTTCATTTCAAATACCCTTTTATGATGACATCCATGTTTTCCCAGCCTTTTTGGGAAAAGTGTACATGGGTCCTTATCTTTGGAGAGTGGTCTCAACCTCCTCTGAGCTCCTTTGCTAGGCCAAAATGAATTTTACCTAAATGTTAGTGTTATTCAGTGTGACCTGAATGACATGAAATTGTATGTCATCTAAATGTTTTGCCAGTCTTTTGAATTGGAAAAATAATTTCCTGAATAGGTAAAAGATACTTTACATTTCCTAGAGGCTGGTCAAAGAGTAAAAGGAACAGGACATGTTCACTATCTGTAAGGTTGTAGCATTTAACACTAGTTCAGGGGTGAATAGAACAGAAGTTCACTCAAAAGGTAAAAACTGTATACCTTTGTGTGGCTTAAATGTCCACTGGGTTCCAGACTGTAAAATAAATGAAGTTGATAAGATATATAGCAGTAGTGGAGAACTCTAGAAAATATGCCTCCAGTGACAAAAGTCCAGTGTCATTTGTTGTCAGGTGGGGAAGTGGGTCCAATTGTTGCCAGATCTGATTTTCAAGGGAGTTCAAAACTCTGGATTTTTATATTAAATTACTTAATTTTTAAATGTTGGCAAGAAATCCAAAGGTGGGAGGAAGAAAAAGAGGAAAAATAAAAAAGAGAACCAGGTGCAACCAAACAGAACAGTGATAGATCCCAGTGTTTGGCAGATCTCTACACTTGCTTCATGCAGATTTCTTCATTCCTATCTTTTCCCAACAAATCAAGATATATTTATGTCAAGATATACTCAGAATTACATGAAATGTAGTTATAATTCCCAGTGTCTTGCCAGTTGTTTAGATCTCACCACACATTTTTATTGCTAAGTGCTCAATAAAAATGTCTATCATTACTTCTTGTTTTATTTTACATTTTATTTTAAATGGACTGTGTTAACAATTACATGCAAAGGAGATACAATTTCCACAATGCTCAAGATGGCTTTGATACACACTAACATTTTAGATTTTTCAAAAAAAGATGAGCATGTATAAAGAGAATTTTGGGGGGGTAAAATCTACAGGAGCACTCAACTTCTACAACTCACTTCTAAATTTAGAAGGTTAATGACACTTTCGTGTCAGAATATTAGGCATCAATCTGTTTAAAAGCAGCACTTCTAAAAGAATTTAAAGGCAGCCATCCTGAAAATCCATCATTGGAGTCATACTTCTGAACAACTTCTGTTCCTACAGAGGTTACCTATGACATCAAGCAGCACCCGAGTATATAGTAATCCCAAAAGAAAAAGCAATCGTTATTCTTCTCAACTGATTGAGAAAACACTGACAATCCAACCTGGTTCCTGTTACTGTATCCCACTTCCCTCATGAGAGTCACATCGCTTTAGTCACCTTTACCTATTTCTTTCAGAATGTTCTGTGCCCATCTCTCTCCCAGAGCTACATTTTTTGCTCATTTCAGATATGCCTACTTTTGTTTCTGCTACTTCCTCTGCTTTTAATTAGGATCGAGACTCTTCAACATTTTCAACTTCTCTGCCTTTTCAGATAATTTTATACTCCTCACACTCTCATCCCAAATCATCCCTTCGTCCCTACCCCCATCCCCTCCCATTCTAGAACCTGAACTCCCCACTCTCTATTCCCAAATCTCTTAACCTAAAATGCCCTTAGCTTCCCGTCCTGCGCTGTACACCTTCCCTCTCGTTCCCCCAGCCTCAGCCATTCCAGAAATTGACAAAGAAGTGGCAGAGGGAGTGCCACTTTTCTGCACAGTAGGTCTCGGTGAGTTTCGCGTTCTCCTCCAGGCCGTCAGGGTCTGGCTGGGTCCCTGTGGCTAACTCCTCGTCGTGGTCCGAGGCTGCTTTCCTCTTGCTTGCTTTGGCCTTCTCAGACGTCTTTCCTTTGCGTGGCACGCTGTGGGGTGGTGGGGCCCACGCGGAGGGGCCGGGAGAGCGACCCCGGGGCCGCCCTCGGCTCCTGGTCCAGGGTTTGGGCTCCCGGCGGATGCCCAAGGCAGTGGAGCCGGCGGGTGGGAACCCGTGGGGCACCAGGCGCAGCTCGGCGCTGTGACCCTTCTTGCCCGCGCACAGCCGGGCCTTAAGCGGCGCGGGATCGTGGCAGGGTAGCCGCTTCTTGCGCAGCCCGCTCAGCACCTGCTTCCAGTAGTGGGAGCGGCGGGCGGCGTAGCCCGCGCAGCGCTCCGGCTCCCCGCGGTAGGCACAGTAGTGGCGCGCCCCGTCGGGGCCCTGACAGCGCAGTGCCAGTTCGCTGCCCGCCTCGTTTCCCGGGGCCGACAGCAGGAGCTGCCAGCTGCACGCGTGCCTCTCGGGGCTGACAAAGCGACCGGAAGAGCCGCCCGCGAGACCCGGCACCGGCTCCGTGGCTCTGCCAGCTGCCCCCTTGGCCCTCACGGCGGAAGCGAGGAGGCAAGTGCCCAGCAGCAGCGGCAAAAGCGACGCTCGCAGCCTCAAAAGACTCATGACCCCGCGGTGTCTGCCCTCTGCGCTGCTTTTCTGGGACCCCTGGATGTCAATGGTGTCAGGGCCAGGAACGCAGCAGCATCCCCTAGACCTGCGAACAGAGGCAAAGACCCTGTTGACTGAGTTGGGCTAAACCTTTCGCCCAAGCCATGCACCTGCGAAATCTCCCTCCCCAGACTTTCCAGCGCTGACTTACCGTGGGCAGCGGCAGCCTGCGAGGGACACCTCTGAAAAGTTTTCCTGGGTGGAAACTAATTATTGTCTATTCGTTTTGAAACCACTGAGCGTTGAGGTTTTCTTCCCGGTGCAAATAACGATAGCAAAACGACATCTCGTAATTTTCTCTACCCCTTCCTTCCTTCACCCCCTGCCTTCTCTACCTCCAATAAAATCACTTGAGACTGTTCCTCAGAATCATGCACTTTGAACTTACCGAGTTCTGGGAAAGGTGACAGAGCCTTAATTGGGTAGAAGGAATGACTGACTGCAAGGAGGATTAGTCTGTTTTAGCAGGCTCCCAGTGAATGAACGTGTTATCAATGGGACAGAAGGGGCCTCCTCCACTATGCCGCTCCCAGACTTCTCTATCACTGGGAGATTTCCCACCCATCACCCCCTCCCCACACCACCCTAGGAGTATGATAGAAGTGGCACTGTAACATGAAATATAAATCTTGTATTTTGCTTCCAACGTTTAAAATAATCACACAGATTTTACACATTTAATTATATGAAAATAAAAGTTAAACAGAAAGATCTGATTTTCAAGAGTTAAATAAAATAAGACAAAACAACTGTTAATGTTCTAAACCAGGCACTAATTACACTCTGTTTTTCAAATAATTCTGAGTTCTATATTTTCACCCATTTTTTTCTGATACTCTTTCTCATCCTAATAATTTGACATTAACTCTAATAACTGTAACTACTAATAAAAATTTAATGTCCTAGTTTATTGACATATTTACTGTCTAGTATAGCTTACCCGGGGGGGCATTTGTGCTTTTGATTATTTTTAGGTTTTACAAATAAATGATAAGCTTGTTACAAAAATTATAAGTAAAAAAATATTTGGATAATAGTTACAAGATAATCTTTAAGAATTAATGTGTTCTTGAGTTTTCAAAACTTTACATTTATACAAAACCATTGTTTTACACTTTAGGAAATTCCACCATTTTTAAAATATTCTCAGCAATAAATGTGATCCTTTATTATTTCAAGAGTTTGTACCTCTGACTATAATTTTTTTATACAAGGAAGTATTTTCCTAAAGTACCTACTCAAGAAGTCTCACTGTATACCCTAACATTTTCTGCAACAGTATTTTCTAATACTGAACTCCCTTGATGTTGTATTTTAACAGTCATAATTTGATTATTACTATAAAAATGAAAATATTTTAGAATTATAAGAATATATTTAAATGTTTCAGCACCTATTAAATATATAGTTGTGTATATTGAACTAAGAAAGTAAAACTTCCTTACCAAAACTTCCTTTTCCAAAGTGGTAAAACTTCGGTGATTCCACCAAAGTGGTAAAACTTCAGATTAGCGCGATTTTATGACTTACCCAAAATCACCGATCATTTACTGATAAAGCCACATCATCTGACTTTCAGTGATCAATAATATTTACATTTTAGCTTTATGTTTCGCTACTATCACTTTCAAAGTAAGTTATGTCTTAATTATACCAATTCAGTTTATACTGAAAAATAATCAGTACTTATGAAGTTGAGATATTGTTTCATGAAGCAATTTATTAATACATTTCACAGATGGAAACCTTCTCTTTCTCATAAAACCAATCTGTATGTATAAAGACCTGATGAGTAGTTACAGACTTTTCTCTATTGATTTGGCATTATTTATTGTTATCATCTACTGAATTAAATCAGAGTAGTTTTCCAGCTAAAGAGTGACATCTTGTGACATTCTGCACTAATTGCAATTAAACAGTTTTATTTTCTGAAAAGGCATAATTATTGAGTTTTTTGGGAGACCATGCTTTCTGTCAGAAACCTATCCCCCAGAAGAAAAAGTTAAGGACACACAGTTGTGCTATGCCAGTTGGGAAGGGGTAACTTCTTATCAGAAGTTAGTTTTTAGATAATGTGGCAAACTAGGGCCTCCCTGGTGGGTTAAGTGCAGCACTATGAAGCTATCCAGAGCCACTGCAGCAAGAGTTCGATACCCAGCCAGGGGGATTCCCACATGGTGCAGCAGACCTCTCCTGCCTCACCCGCTGCTCCCCTCAGCAGTATACCTCAGTCGATCTGCCTGTTCTGCTCCCCACTCTGTCTCTGGTGAATCCTCTCGCCGCCCCACGCCTCTGGCTTACACTCCAGCTGGTATGCATAAATAAATAAATCTTTTTTTAAGATTTATTTATTTATACATACAAGCTGGGGTACAGGCCAGAGGCGTGGGGCGGCGAGAGGATTCACCAGAGACAGAGTGGGGAGCAGAACAGGCAGATCAGAAATACACTGCTGAGGGGAGCAGTGGGCGAGGCAGGAGAGGTCTGCGTCACCATATGGGATTCTCCCTGGCTGGACGAACTCGCATCGTGCGCTGCCCACAGCTCCACAGCGCAGCACTCAACCACTGCAACACCAGGGAGGCCCATAAATAAATAAATCTTTAAAAAAATAAAATAAAATAATAATGTGTCAAAATACACATAACCAAAATTACCATTTAAATAATTTTTACGTGAACACTTCAGTGGCATTTAATACATTCACACTGTGTTGCAACCATCTCCAACATCCATTTCCAGAACCTTTTCATCCTCCAAACCTGAAACTCTGTCCCCATTAAATACTAATTCCTTAATCTTCTCTCACTGGCAACCATCATTCTACTTTTTATCTTGTTACCACATATAACTGGAATCATACAATGTTTGTTCTCTTGTTGCTAGTTTGTTTCATTGAATATAATGCTGCAACTGAGACTGAATGGTCAAATTGGTCTAAGAGCACAAAAAAGAAAAAAATCTAAACTTATTCTCTGATACTTGCTGTTGCAGACAGCAGTGCCTGGAGCCTTATTAGCTAAACTTGAGCTGTCTCCAAAGTTGGTTGAAGCTGGGAAACACAAACACAGAGAATGGGGACTGCCTAGAGGTGAGGCATCCACCAACAGAAACACCAAAGTCCAGTTATCTGAAGAAAAATCTCTTTATGCTTCATGTATGAACTGCCCTGTGATTAGTTAACGAACTCCAACCAAGTCCACATTTCTTTGCCCATAACCTGTTCTTTAGCCAATAAAATTTAACTCTTTAAATTTAAATTTTATAAACAAAGCTAATCAGTGGTGGAAAAGTTTCAGAGCAGGGCTGCCTCTGAGAGATGGGCTGGTGGGGCTTTATTGATCAAGAAGGTATATAAAGGAAATTTCTTTTCTTTTTTTTACATTTTAAAAGGACATGTTTATTAGGAAAAGGAAAAAGATAAAGAGGCACCTGCAAAGTCACAGGCAGGGCAGGCAGAGAGCTGCAACATAAAGGAAGTTTCTAAGGATTATGGCAATAAACTCTATACTGGTAGAGGTTTGTGTTTCACTTAAGATGTATGCATTTTATTTTATATTCGCCTTAAAAAAGTTTACCTTAAAAAGGTCAGACCGGCAAATCATTGTTAAATACAATAAATCCATGTGGAAGTATTTAGAAGTTAAATATACTAATGTCCCCAAATTATTTTTAAATGTATAAAAATAATAATGATTATATGAATATGAATGATATGAATATGGGAGGTGAGAATTCTACCACTGAACCACTAATGCTTCCTATGAATGATATGAATATGGATAAGTACATATAAGTACCTAGAAATGTAAAGTTCATGTCAAGTATAGTTATTGCTCTTTCATCTAAAATAGTGAAAAATTTAAAAAACTGCATAGCAATATATAATCGATGAATAAATTACAGGCTTTCATACCATGAAATAGATATATTTTTTTAAAGATTTATTTATTTATGCATATAAACTGGGGTACAGATCAGAGGCATGGGGCAGCAAGAGGGGTCACCAGAGACAGAGTGGGAAGCAGAACAGGCAGATGGATGGAAATACACTGCTGAGGGGAGCAGCGGGCGAGGCAGGAGAGGTCTGCCGTGCCATGTGGGAATCTCCCTGGCCCTGCATCGAACTCGCGTCACCGCAGCCGACAGCTCCACAGCGCAGCGCCCAACTGCTGTGCCACTGGGGAGGACCCCATGAAATAGGTCTTGGGTACATAATTTTAGTTAATTAGTTGATTGAGTTATGAATAAATTAAAAACAAACATAAATATTATATTTCAGTGTTTGTGGTTGTACATAAATGTAGGAAAATGATAAAGACATGAATAGGAAGTATGTATACAAACTTTATAATAACAGTTACTTCTGGGAAGGTAGGGAGAGGAATGGAAGTAGAGAGGAATCAAGACCTCAACTACACTTTTCATTTCTTGAAAATATATTTTGAAGCGAATATGGTAGAATATTAACATTTGGTAGACTTGAGTGGTGAGTACATGGGTAGATCTTATTCTCTATATTTTTCTTTTTAAAAAAAAAAGATTTATTTATTCATACATACAAGCTGGTGTACAGGCCAGAGGCGTGGGGCGGCAAGAGGGCCCACCAGAGACAGAGTGGGGAGCAGAACAGGCAGATCAGAAATACACTGCTGAGGGGAGCAGTGGGCGAGGCAGGAGAGGTCTGCCGCACCATGTGGGATTCTCCCCGGCTGGGCTTCGAACTTGCGTCCCACACTGCCGACAGCTCCACAGCGCAGCACTCAACCACCGTGCCATCAGGGATGCCTTTTTTTTTTTTAAGATTTATTTATTTTTGCATACAAGCTGGTTGCAGGCCAGAGGTGTGGGGCAGTAAGAGAGCTCACCAGAGAGAGTGGGGAGCAGAGCAGGCAGATTTACTGAAATACACTGCTGAGGGGAGCAGCGGGTGAGGCAGGAGAGGTCTGCTGCGCCATGTGAGAATCTCCCCCGACAGGCATCAAACTCGCACCGCAGCTGTTGACAGCTCCGTAGTGCTGTGCTTAACTCGTTACACCACCAGGGAGGCCCTATTCTCTATATTTTTCTAGGAATGAAGTAAGGAACTGCCCCCATTGCCATCTTGGTGATGTCATCTGGGCCTGTATTTATCTATATGTTGGAAATAATTCATTATTTGAAAATACAAATAATATTAATTACAAGACTACATTGCATTTAACTTACCCATTACTCTACTGATGGAAATTTGGGTCATTTCCAGGTTTTCTACATGATAAGTAATGCTGCAGTGAACATCCTAGTAGAGATCTTCTTGCGTACCAAACAAAGCATTTCCCTAGAGATATTGACTTAAAAACTGTAGTATACGTAACTCCAAGGACACCCAAAAACTTTTCAAGAAGTGTATAGGCAATAGTATATATTTTTTAAAATTCAATTTCAAGAGCCTGAACCTACATGCATCTATTTTCCTGCATATGTTTATTTCAATGGTAGGTTTGAATGTGAACCTGTGGTTTGCTCACATGGTCGAAAACTATGATGGTTCCCATTTTCTACCTTCTTTCACAATTGCCTTTCTCTCACTTGACTACACTAAGGTATAATTTTTATCTACATAATCACACTTATTTATAACTCATATAAATACAATTTAAGTATATACATTTTATATTGTTTTATTAAAAAACCTGTTAATACATCTGAAATTTTTGTGTTAAGCATGAGGCAACAATATAACTGTAGATCTAAAATCTTGAAATAAAAGTCTTAAATAATTTGAGTGAATAATCTATACTTTTATATTCATATCAAAGTCTCTTTGATCACATGAGAATGATAAAGTGAAAGTATCATTCTATTATCTTGACAGAATCCACTGCCATTATAAGGGATATGAGTCTGTTAAGAATCAGTAGGAAGAGTTTTGCCTTCTTGAGACAAACACTACCTACTACTCATCCCTTTTTTCTTCTTTTTCCAGGATATATAATGGATAGAGGTGAAGCAGACATCTTTCTAGCGCTCCTGGTAGAGCTTGTGTTTTGGGGAAGTTGACTTCATTCTCATTTCCTCAGTTGTCAAAGATAGTTCCATCCTGGTTGCCAGTGGTTGGTTTGTGTGGGTGTGACCCAATTTGCACACTTTGTGAAGTTTGCTCTAAGTTTCTGGGGAAGTTCTTCCTTTCTTGTTCAAAAAATATACACAAGGAAAGTCAAACTTCTGTCCCTTTTCTTTGGATGTTTTCCTTTTGCAAAATGCAAGTTTTATTGTTTAGTGCTTTCAAGTTTATCTACTTTTTTCTCAATGGAAAATATCTTTTATGCATTAAGAAATAATTCCCTACCTTAAGGTCTGCATACAAGAGCTGGGGTGTAGGTCAGAGGTGTGGGGGTGGTGAGAGGATTCACCAGAGACAGAGTGGGGAGCAGAACAGGCAGATTGAAACACACTGATGAGTGGAGCAGTGGGTGAGGCAGGAGAGGTCTGCTGGGTCATGTGGGAAGTGCCATGGGGTGGGGAGGGGGTGTTCTAACTCATGCTGCAGTGGCTGCTGATAGCTTCATAGTACTAAGACTTAACCCCTTGTGCCACCAGGGAGGCCCAATAAATAAATCTTTAAATTAAAAAAAAAAGAATAAATTAAAAGGCATGAAAACCATACTTTACAAAAACTCACTTAGCAGTAAAACATCACCTGAACTGGCATGCAGCTATTTATAGCCTTTTATTTATTCATCTTAGTGTTGCCATTTGCATAGTTTACTGCAGAACCTTAAATGTGTTTGGTTATAGGGTGCTGTCCTAGAAGCTACTCGGGTGTGACATAATACAAGGTATATGCGTTGGATTACTTTTTAAAATCAAAAGAATTCTGAAGGAAGTGAAAGACAAGATAAACAGATGGGAAAAGCTTCTGTACAGAAAGGGCTGATAACAAAAATTTACAAGGAACTCACACAACTCAACAAAAACAAAGCCAACAACCCAGTCAAAAAATGGGCAGAACAGCTCAAAAGGCACTTCTCCAAAGAAGAAAAGCAAATGGCCAACAGATACATGAAAAAATGCTCAACATCACTTATAATCAAGGAAATGCAAATCAAAACCACTATGAGATACCACCTCACACCTGAGAGGATGGCACACATTAAAAATACAGGCAACAACAAATGCTGGAAAGGATGTGGAGAAAAAGGA
>PVIJ01016248.1:0-33382 GCA_004024925.1 Scalopus aquaticus
TCTCTCTCTCTCTCCCCCCTCCCTCCCTCCCCCCCTCTGTGTCCCCACTAGCCTTTGGGACTCCTCTGTCTGTGTGGCCCTAAGGCTGAATTGTGGGTGGTTCTGGCTGCAGTTTCACTGTTGGTGGCTGGGGGCAACGAGGTGCAGGGGAGTGAGTGAGAAAGTGGTAGAATTTTATGAAACAAAACTTCCAGTCCAAGACCCCCAACAAGCTTAGCTCCTTGCCTAGGAGCCTCAGCCTGGGGAGTCACCTTAACAGTTCTCCCCTCCCTCCTTTTTGCTTTCTTATCCCTAAAAGAGGAAAGAACCCATCACTTCTCTACTCTCACCTGCCTTCCCTCCCTGGCTTTGGGAAGAGATGCTGAGCTCTTCGCTTGTCACTCAGGGCACACAATTGTTCTTAGAGAGACCCTTCTGCATAGAACAAGAACCACAATTTAAATTAAAAAAACATATATAGACAATTCATTTCATTTTAGTGCCTGTCTTGCTTCCCATTCTTCTCCAACAGCTTCCAGCAATCTTCCTTGGTCCCTGGAGGCCTTGGGTGACTAGTGATTTCCTGGCCAGAGAAGAGGCAATGAAACTAACAGCCTAGTTGGCTTCAACCAGCTAAGTGGTCTTGAGCGACTTCAGATTTGCTGAAGGACGCTCAGATATGCACCTTTCTTGGTTGGAAGTCAAGGTTTCAGTGGAGAGATATCAGAGCTGTTGAAGGAGTGAGGCCACCAGCTCCAAAGAAACTGGCATGGAATGGACATGGAAGCAGGAAATTACTTCCAGTTTCTCTGGTTTATAGCTAATAGGAAACATTTTCTATTTAAAGGCACATTTGCTTATCCTCTTACCCCAAAAGATTGTGGTGGTGTTAGAGCCATCCTTACAAATAATAGCAACACACATACTCACACTGCTTGGCATCTCACAAGCGCCAGGATGATGGCTTGCTGCCCTAAGAAAAAAATGCTTAGTCTTGGTGGTAGTCCAGGCTCTAGAGTCAGAGTGACTTGGGTTCAAATCCAATATCAGCCACTTAATAGTTGTGAGGTTTCAGACAAATTACATTGCTGGTTGCTCTAAACCTGTTTCCACTTATGTCAAATGGAGATATAATGGTAGCTGCCTCATAAAATTTTCCTGAGTAATTAATTAGATAAGGCACTTGAAGCACCTGGTACAACTTAGTATAAAGTACACATTCGAGTATTAGCCATTTATGATAAGACTGTGTCACTGTGTAGTTGATGATCTGGGACTCTCTGGGACTCAGTTTCCCCATCTTTAGAGCGAGGAGGTTGTCCTAAAGTCCTTTTCTGAGGAGACTTGGAATTGTGGTTGAGTGAATCATAATTAAATGTACTCACTTTGGACTGGGTGCCACAGTTATGAGTAAGCACAGTATTTTTACTTAAAATGATAAATTATCATCTTTATGTTTTTGCAGTTTTCAGCTGTCAGTCTCCTTTAGAAACTGCCCTAGTTGAAGAGCCACCTACTCGAAGGTCATGTCCCATTTCCCCGTCCTTGCATTTCAGCTGGTATAGCTTTGCAAAGCTTCAAAACTCACCCCATCTTCCAAACCCATCTTCCAAACTCCCTGAAACATTGAGTTCTGCATAGAACAAGAACCACAATTTAAATTAAAAAACATTTATAGACAATTCATTTCATGAGGTTCATTTCATAGAGGTTCTATGAAGATTCCATTGCAGCTCAGCTTCTCCTTCTGTCCAAATCTGCCCCATTATACAATGACTGAACTTGGAGCGCGCACCAATAAATCTCCCACATACAAATTTTCCCGCTTCTTGGGGGATGTAACTTTCATCACATGCTATGGGGAAGGGCACAATGGAATGGGGAGGAAGCAGTGAGGATCTGGAGCATATGAGGGCAAGTGGTGGAGAAGAGGAGGAGGAAGGCAGGAACTGGCATACTAAGTTAACGCCATTTGGACTGCATCACCAAGATGGTGGGGAATCACTGAAAATGTGCTCTGAAGGAGATGGTGGAACATTGCAGTTCTGCGCTTTGGAAGAGCTCTCTGGCAGGCAGCAATCTAAGGAGTACAAGGATCCTGGGGCGTTCCATTCCTTGTCAGTAAGTTCACTCCAGTAGGAACAAGAGGATGGCAGCAGGGGTGGTTTGAAGTCAGGGGTGCAGCAGTAGCAGCAGTGGAGAAGAGATGGGTTCAAAGCATTTCCTGAGATAATATCCACAGATTGTTTTTAATTTTAATTTTTTATTATTTATATCTTTTACATTATTGAATATCCAGAGATGGGTTCAAAGCATTTCCTGAGATAATATCCACAGATTGTTTTTAATTTTAATTTTTTGTTATTTATATCTTTTACATTATTGAATATCCACAGATCTTAATAAAGGACTAGAGGCGACTGGGGATGGCATTGATTCCAAAAGTGGGTCCAAGTGCAACTGTGAAACTGATGTCCTTGAGTCAGGGAGGGAATCAAACTCAGAGCGGGAACTCAAAAAAGGGTTGGTGGTTATTAGAGGGCAACTTTGGCTTCATGCAGGGGAGTTTGCAGCTAGTTCCTGCAGAGACCTTCAAATGGAGGTCCGCTCCACCCAGCCCGGGGCCCCAGGGCGGGGAAAATCTCCAGGCAGGTGTGCTCCAGGCACCAGGCATGCGCGGTGGGCATGCCTCTGGGTGGGCGGAGCCTACCTCGGAGGGAGCGTGGGGGCGGTGCTGGGAGGACTTCCGGGTGTGGTGCTCGGTGGACCCATGCGGCTTGGCATCTCTAGAGGCCCCAGGGCTGAGCCACCCTCCCTTGCCTCAGAGCGGTCCATTCCTCCCACGAAGTTGTCAAGTGGGACCGGCCTTGACACTTTCTGGACAGGGTTTCGCCCTAAGCCCAGCCTGGAGAGCAGCACTCTATTCGATGCCTTCTGGGAGAGAGCCCCGGAGGAGCCGCTTAGTCCCACACTCCGGGCCACTGAGCCAGGCTTCTCCTCCAGGCCGCTCAAGCTGGTGAACCAGGAGGGCCAGGTAGGCCAGACTCAAGCCTTCTGCCCTCCAGACCAACGCTCTGAAATCTAGAAAGCAACTTATACCTGGGAGGGAGAGAAAAAGGGGTGTGAAGGATGAAGGTTGGCTGTGGGTGCCCAAGAGTGATGTGTGGGTTTGGTCCATTTCGGTTTTGTTTTCCTTTCTTTTGCTTTCATTTGTTAGATAAGACTGTGATGTCTTGACTGTTGCAGGGCGGTCAAAAAGCTCATCCAGCTCATCTTCCTGGGGTCAGACTTCGTCCTCCCCAGGGAAGAGCCAAAAGGAGGTTTAATTTTCTTTCTCAGCGGTCAGTTGCCAGAGCAAGCTCAGAGGGGTGAGTGTGCGTTACTGGCTGGGTAGGACGGACAGAGAGCCTATAGGGGCGGGCTGTAGGATTCTGAGATGATCAGGAAGGTATTCCAGGCCTTAGCAGAGACATCCAGGGAGGAATGAGAGGGAGAGGGGAAGAAATGGAGTGAAGGAGGTGAGGTGCACACACATTCAGTAAGGGTGAAAGATGAGCTGGATAAGTAGTTTGAACAAGGAAGGTCTTGAATACTAAGCTAAAGATCTTTATTCTGGAGGCAAAAGATGGGAGGGTAGTGATGGGAGGAAAATGAGTTTTTGGGTCAGGTACAGACAGGGGAGGAAGGCTAGTGGGCCTTTAGGTTAACAGTTGAGGTCTGGAACTAGGCTATAGGTGGGGAGAATGGAAAGTAGGTAGGAGTCAATGTCTTTGATCTCTTCATTGAGATGAAGAGGGCTAAGGGTAAATTAAGACAATGATACCAACATTGATTTCTAAATGGAAGCATTATTTTATGTTAAGATTTTCTTTCTGAACTTCCTATGGGCTTATCTGTTTAGAGATAGTGAACTTCTCTGTTCAGAAAGGAGTCGGGATGGTGGCAAGTAAGTTTCAACTCTGGCATTAAATTGGATTAAGGTTGCTACCTGGGGTACTATGTTGCAAAAAAAAAAAAATTGAGGTCTTGTCTAAGCTCCATGGAAAGTGCATTGATCATTAGTGATGTCTGCCAGAGCTGTAGGAGAAGTTTTTATAATTCTGAGACAAGTGTAAGTGACTGTGTGGTCAGGCTGCTTCTCTGAGTTCTGGGTAAGGTTTCAGTTTCACTGGGTTCAGTTTTGCTCAGCATATGTTCTTAATCTGGAAGGGTCATGGCAGAGCCAGTAGCTGTTTCCAAATAACTCATGGCAAGTTTCCTAACTAGGTGTCCTAGTTGCTCTGTGGATCCCAACGGTATGGCCATAGTAAGAGAACTTGGGCTTTGAATTCTGTCTCTTCCTTTTATTAGTCATGTGACTTATTACACATTATTTGATCTCTTTCCAACAGTATCCTTATCTGTGAAATAGAAATACTACTTTTTCAACTGAGACGTAAAGTGCTAAACTTAGGGCCCAACTTTGAACTCAACAAACTTTGATGCCCCTTATTTTTTATTTTGAACCAAACCTTGTCTTTCAGCCCTGTGGTCAACTTCTGACTAGGTTTTCACCTGGGAAAAATTTTGTAACTCTGATTTTGGTGAAGATTCATTGGAATATTGTATGTGGAATGAGTACATGGCACAGAAGGGGGAAGGAGAGTCCTCTCTGCAAAATAGAATGAAGGAAACACTTTCAACAGTTTTGGTGTTTTCAGAACATTTTTAATGCATTTACACACACATTCATATTTTTGTTAAAGTTCTTGGTTTTTCTTCACATAAGTAGGTTCATATTTCATGCATTCTTATGTGACTTCTTTTTCCTTTAACAGTATATCTTGGAGATCCTTTTATGTCACTGCTCATAATCTACCTATTTTGTTAAACTCTGTGTAGATCATAGTAGGGATATATCATTATGTATCCATTCACTTATTGATAGAAAGTTTTATTCCTTTTTTTCCTTTACAAATGTACTTTTGAGAATATTTTTGTGCCTTTCTGTACCTATACCCATATTCCTAGAAGTTGAAGTCCTGAGTCAAATATGTATAAGTTTTAATAGATACTGCCAAAAATCAAATTAATTTAATTTATATTTCCATTCACTTCTATAAATTAATCTGAGTAATTTGATGTCTATTATATTGACTCTGTCAAATATGACCCCTCTGAGGCTCTTCTGTATGCAAACTTCTCAAATAGCTGATGTTAAAATGCATAAAACATAAATTTCCTGAAGTTACTGGGAAAAGTTTGTTTTTTCTCTTTCCTGAATTAATTATTAATATTATAGATAATTTAGGACTTCCTTTAAAATCAAGATTTATTTTCAAAGTGATTAAATGTCAAAGTGTCAAGGTTAATATGTAAAAGAGGAGTGCTCTGCCTTTATTGTTAAGAGGTAACCATCCTAAATTCTTTTGAATGTTTTCCTTTACTTCTTAATTCCTCCCATTTATCTCCTTTACCACCCATATTTCCTGTTCCCCAACACTCTCTTTACTTTTAGCATTTTTGGAGTGGGGGGGATGGGGACTAGAGTAACATTTAATACTTACATTACTATGACAATATAAACCCTATTCACATTTGAACTAGGCTCTCTTCCCCCCACCTCTACACACACACACACACACACACACACATACACACACACACACATATAATCATTAATTTTCTTATACACTTTTTGTTTTCCCTGGAGTTAATTTCTATTTTTTGTTTAATTTATTCCCTATATGCTAATCACTAACTGTGCCTTGAGTGTTAGTCTACTTTCAGTTAGCCCATATACTTCTGAAGTTCTCCCAGTACCACCCTTTTGGAGACATCTGTCTTGGTGTTCCTGTCTGACTGTAAAGCAGACTACTGGTTCACTGAGCTGTTTTCCTGGAACTTTCCTTCACCATTATTCTGGAGACTGTCATCCTTTTCTGGGTTGAAAGTTCTGTTTCCTGTCTTCTCTGCCAATACGTTCCCTTATTTTGGTAGAGCACTTTCTTCAGTAGCTTCTTGAGACACAATGTTTGGAAGCAGTTTTTTTTTCCTTAGTGAGTTTGCAAGTCTGAAAGTGCCTCTATTCTGCCCTTACACTAATAAGATTGTTTACCTGAATATAAAATTCTAGATTTGAATACTTCTTCAGAGTTTTGAAGACATTGCTGTATTGTTTTCTAGCCTTTAGTGTTGTTGTTAAATCCAATGATCTTCTGATTTGTGATCCTTTGTATATGACTCTTTTGTTCTGTCAGCTTCTTCATGTTTTCTTTTTTTTTTAAGATTTATTTATTTATACATACAAGAGCTGGGATGCAGGCCAGAGGGATGAGAGGATTCACCAGAGACAGAGTGGGAGCAGAACAGGCAGATCAACTGAAGTACACTGTTGAGGGGAGTAGCATGCAAGGCAGGAGAGATCTGCTGCGCCATGTGGGAATTCCCCTGCCTGGGGATTGAACTAGTGCTGCAGTGGCTCTGGATAGCTTCATAGGCTAAGACTTAACCCCTTTTCGCCACCAGGGAGGCCCAGCTTCTTCATGTGTAATATTAGGACACAAAAACTCACTTGGAAGCTTTCTGTGTCTGGGTGGGGCCTGTTCACTATTGAGATTTACCACATGATGATCTGGTAGAGAGGTTATATTAGGGTCCACTCAATGCCATTATCTTTAGGGCTTTCTTTTATGCCAGATTCTTTAGAGAAGAATTTTCTAGCCTCTTCACTAGAGAGTATAGTCCTAGCTGCCAATGCTTTTAGCAGTTAAGCCTGGGACTAGAGGTAGGAATCTTACTGACCAGTATGTAGACTTTCACTTAACCCCTTTGTCTTTAGTTGTTCTTCGTGACTTCCAACTTAGAGTCCTGTTGGTCTACTGTATCCAGAAAAAAACCTCTAGTTTTTGGCTAAGGTAGCAGAGATGTGGTCTCCTACCTGTTCAGGATGGAGGGATGGAGTTGAGCCGAAAGTCCAAATGGTATGTTTGTGTATTGATCTTATTTCCTGTAACCTTGATTAACTCATTTATTAGTTCTGCTAATTGTGTTGTAGACTGGAAAGTCATTTTTTAGTTTTTCATGATGAGTTGTAGTACCTCATGAACAACAGCATTGTTGAGATTTATTGAAAAATGAGATGAGCCTCCTTTCCCTCTCTATGGTGTAGAGATATTGTTTTTCAAGTTAAGCAATAGCAGCCTAATTTTAATATGAAGTGCTCCTTTCTTCTAGTTATTTAGTAAAAGTTGCTGACCTGCTTCTCCAAGACCGTGGGAATCTTCTACAGAGACAGTTAACTCCTAGCTCTCTGGTTGTAATATTGTGATTATGACCAATTTCTAGGAGCCAGTCTCTTCTTGGATAAGCCACTTGTTTCTCAGAAGGAAAAGAGGGAAATTCTCCCTTTGAGATGAGAGAAAGCAGTACAGATGCAGTGACTGTGGGACAGTGATAGATTTTACAATGTAACTGCTAGATCTCTGAGAGCATTTTCTTCCTGTTCCCATTATTTCCACTTTAGTCCAGGTTACTGTGGTCTCATAGCCTAGATGACTCTAAAAGTCTCCTGTTTGGGGAAACTTTTCCCTGCAATTTGCTCTTCATGCGAAGCCACAGTGATGCTTCTCAAATGAGGATCTAGTCCAGCTTACGCTGCCAGTTAAATTTCTCCAGTTGTTTCCCATTGAATCTAGGATCAAATTCAGTTTTTGTAGCAGGGTTTTCAAGGCCATGATCAAACCCTGCCTTTTCTCACTGCTTCTGTCCCTTTAATACTTTATGGTTCAATCTTACTGGACTTCAAAATGATTTTCAGATTATATACAAACTGTGCCCTATGTCTGGAGCATGTTTGACTGTTAATTCACTCTTCTCTGCCCGTCACCCACATCCTGTTCCTCTAACTAGCTACCTAACTATATATCATAGTACACACATAGTACATAGTACACACATAGTACACACATAGTACACACACATAGTACACATAGTACACATAGTACACATAGTACACACATAGTACATAGTACATAGTACACACATAGTACACACACAACTATATATCATAGTACACACATAGTACACACACATAGTACACACACACATAGTACATAGTTCAATCTTACTGGACTTCAAAATGATTTTCAGATTATATACAAACTGTGCCCTATGTCTGGAGCATGTTTGACTGTTAATTCACTCTTCTCTGCCCGTCACCCACATCCTGTTCCTCTAACTAGCTACCTAACTATATATCATAGTACACACACACACACACACACACACACACAAATAAGGAGAGAAGGAAAAATTTAATGAGAAAGCAAAGTATAGCCCATTTGAGAGATGAATAACTTGCGGCATGGAAAATGTGTCAGTGAAAGGATTATAAGTTAAACTTTACTCTTCCGAGTCCTGGAGTACCATTCTGAATGTTATGTTTAACTCCTGAGTTTTGCTTCATTGTCAGAGTGCTGTATGCTCAAGCTTTCTCCCTGAATTGGGTCCTTTCCTAACATTGCCCAAGGCTCATTAACCCCTCGGTAGCATCTGAAGCTTAGCAGGTCTTTTAAATATGCACCCCTGTATTACATTTGGAACAGTGATCAGACATGCAGATTTATGTAGAGATAATCTGCGATGCAGGAAGATGCTAAATGTCCTAAACTCCCAGATAACTTATGTCATTATTAGAGATTATGGGATGCTAATTGCTAATCTTTCCTTCTTGTTCGAGTCAACTGTAAACAAGGCTCCAAATTGAAGTGGCAGGAAGTGACTCCCAAGTTTGTCTTCTGCTTTGCATTGAATTTATCCATCCAGGCACCGGCAGAGAAGGGGAGGAAAAGGTGGAGAGGGATGGTATCTCTTTTTAAGACACCCACATATTGGTCCCATGAATATTACTGCTCACCTTCCAGATTGACTTTTCATTTTTCTCTTGAGTTTTGAGAGTTAGGGGAACAATCACTGTTCCCAGCACTTGTCTTAGTGGGCAGAAGCACTGCCTAAACTATCTTTTAAAAAAGTATTAAAGTTTTAAAATTATTATTCTTAAATTTAACAATATACAAAAAAATAGAGTTCTCATTGTTCTTTTGAGTTTGCTGTAGCTGTATGGATGACTACTCCTAAATCTGATTTGTAGTAGGCACTTTTAACATATGGTGATTGACTGAAATCACAAAGTTAGCTCATTAACACAGTGTATTTGAGACCTTTTGATTTAATAGGTCATCTCATAAAAAAATCTACCTTTTAAAAACATTTTTTACATGTTTTATCATCCTCACTTTCTCTATATACTTCTCTCTCCCTCTGCCCTCCCTTGTACTGTTTGCAGACATGGTAACCCTTCTTTCCTAAGTTCTTCAGAATGTGTCTCCTGAAGACTTTCTTCTACTCAATTATAAACCATTAGCACATCTAGGAAAATCAGTAATAATCTTGCACTATTACCTAATATTCACTACATATTAAAAATTTCCCAGTTGTCCCAATGGTGTCCTACAGTTGTTTTTTTAATCCAAGTTCAAATCTGGGCTCAAATCTGGTATTATAGTTGGTTAATATATCACTTTTGTTTCTTTTAATGCAGAATAGTTGTCTGATTTTTACCCCCAATATTGGCTTTTGGAAAGTCCAGACCAGCGACCTTATAGAACAAAATGTGTCTTGAATTTGCCTGATTGTTTCCTCATGGTGTTATTTAACTTGTTTCTCTATTCTCATGTTTCCTGTGAACTAGAAGATAGGTGTATTTGGAGAGAATGCATCATACGTGATGTTTTATTGCAGTTGCCTTCTCAGGCGGCTTGAGAAGGAGAACCGTCCCATCCTCTAGTGTCGCATCTGTTGGGCTGCTGGTAGATAGCATGTGCTATATTAGATAAAGTGGGGGAGTGTAAAGAAATCATGTTTAGCATAATTTTACTCTGTGAATACTTATATAAACATTTCTTGACTGCTGAAATACAATAGTAAGAATCAAATGAATTGCTGAATAGGGCTGTAATTTAACAAATATTTTAATTTTGTTGAACAGGATTACTTCTGTATGCTCTGGGCTAGCTACTGCTGGGTACTCTAGGCATTTCTAGGAAGTAGAAATACATTGGTCATCTAGACAACCCCACTGTCTGAGGAGTAAATGTCCCACTTTTCAGAAGTTGGAAAATAAATTTAGGTGGGAAGGAAAAATTTTGTATGAATACCCAATAATGTAAGTTGGACTCATACTGTGGAAGACTTTGAATGAAGGTCAAATAATTCAAAACATCAAAGAAAATTGTGATTTTCTAATACACAGTTTTGAAGGGGTAACAGCTCAACTTTGGGCTGCTTTATTATTTGTGTGGACCTTGGTTTCCTCATTTCTAAAATGAGCATAATAAAATAAAAACCCTTCTAGCTCATATCTTGCCATAAGAGACACCATTCTAAATTATATATGTGTATATGTGTTTGTGTGTATATGCTTAGATTCTCCTTTGATCTTGACATCTCCATATGCCATTTTGTATTATTAGTTCCATTCCACAGATGGGGAAACTGAGGGACACAGAGGTTGAATGATTTGTCTAAGATATGTGACTAATAAATGGTGGAATCAGACTCAAATTCAGACAAATCTTAGAGATTTTACTCCTAACTTTCTGCCTGTAGGACTGTTGAGAACATTAAATAAACATAGTCACTTAATCAGTGGTTGGCATACGGTAAGAGCTCAATAAAGTGAGCTGCCACTATTACTTCACTTGAAGAAACCCTTGGTAAAATGCTTAACAACATGACCAATCATTAGAAGTTCGTGAGGGCCTCCCTGGTGGCACAGGGGTTAAGCCTCAGCCCTATAAAGCTATCTCCTAACATGAGTTCCCTTCCCAGCCAGGAAGCTGATCCACGTGGGGCAGCAGACCTCTCCTGTCTCCCTGCTGCTCCCCTCAGCAGTGTACTTCAGTAGATCCACCTGTTCTGCTCCCTACTCTGTCTCTGGTTAATCCTCTCAGCTCCCCACCCCCATGTCTGGCCTACACCCCAGCTCTTGTATGCATAAATAAAGAAAAAAGAAAAAAGGTTTGTGAGCTGTGGAGCTTGTCACAATTTAAGTGTGATTTCTGAAAGATTAATTCTAGATGGTGCTAAGCAGGATGGGATACAGAAGAAGAGACTGGCCACAAAGAGATGTTGGAGACTTTAAATAGTTCAGTGGAGTGTGAGATCCTCCACTCACCTGTCAAAGAAGGGGACTTGAAGACAGTGCTGAAAGTCAAGCAATAGCGTTTGTGGAGCACCTGAGTGCTTGGGTGACTGCTGGTCACTGTGGGGAAGAAAGAAAACTCACCTCTGAGCACGTGTGGCAGGTGTGGTTACCTCACCCACCCCCCTTTAGTTGCCATTATTGAGCTCCTACTATGGGCAGCTAGTTGTTTAGGATTATCCACCACTCTCGCAGTAGTATTGCAAGGTGGATGTTATTGGTTTCATTTTCCTGGATGAGGCTCAAAAGTAAGAGACTTATCCATTGAAGAGACAGAGAAGCATGGTGGTGGGGGGGAGGTGGAAGGGGAGAGGGAAAGAGAGAAAACATCTCTGGGGTTCGTTTCCAGACCTGTCTGACTATAACCCATACTGGAATAAAAATATTAGAACTTTAGGAATTCTACGAATTTTCTGAAATTGTAGGCACAGTTTTGTGGGGAGATGGTCCTTAGCAAATTCTCAAAGGAATCAACAACCCACAGAGAAAAGAACCATTGTCTTAAACTGTCAGAGTCAGAAGGATCCTTAGGAATTAAAGTCCCAGGGGCTCATTTCAAAGTTGGAGAAACTGAGTCACACAAAGGAGAAATGATTAGTCAGAATGACTCAAGTGCAAGAGCCAGCACGGGAACACAAACCCCTTGCTTCCCAGACCACTGCATCTTATTTTTTGATGAGGGCAGCAGAAGCCTTGAGTAGCTGGGAAGAATTGTATGCACTGGGCCAGATCTTTAATCCTTGGCAGGAGTCAGTTAGGCAGCAATGGAGGGCCACATTCTGAATTAGTGCTGTTTGGTAAGTTGGCACTTTTTAGGTGCCATTAGTAAGTGGCTGGTCTACAGTGAGCCTGGAGAGCAGAAGAACAACCCAGCTATCTGGTGCCTGCTTCTTGCCTATGCATAGTTTTCGCCCCAGGCAGAAGCAGCCATGCCTGGGCTCTTGCAAATCAAGCCTCCTTTGAGGGGCTCATAGAAGGGAGAAAGGCTTTCTGAGCTTTTTGAGCTGCTTTCTGCCCCAACAGAAACTGTCCGCAGGCAGGAGAGACCTTAATGTAAAGAAATGCAATTGGTATTCTGCTCCCTGTGGGGCTCTGCCTTCTGCAAGGCCTCAGGCAGCTTCACTATCTTCAGAAGCTGAAACCACACCCCTCTTTCCATTTCTTCACTACACTATTAGGGCTCACTTTTTTTCTGCCCATCCCTTAGTTCAGTGTCTTAGAAAGTTTGGAGTCAGTATTTACTGAAAAAATAAATGTATGAAATTCTACTTGGCTTTTAACCTTGATGTTACTGTTTTACCAGCTGTGCTCTTCTAACAAGTAAGTTAACCTCTCTGAGCAATAACGCCTCTGGTTTCCTGATAAAGTGGATGACAGAAGAAAGTCTTAGTGGTGGTCAAGACAGGGCCTGTGGGGGACTAGGGAAAACAGTAGCAGGAGCCTGACCCCCTTGGACAGCTTGGTGCAGACTCTGTGCCTTCAGGGGTCTGCAGAGTCCCTGAGGCCCAATCATGACCTTGCTCTTTTGTGGACATCACTTATTCCTCATTCTCTCCCTGTCTCAGTGACACTGGGGAACTCTGACGTCTTTTGCTTCTTGGACATGGTGGCCTTCTCTAGGACTGAACCAGATTCATGCCAGCATCCTTCAGCATGGGAGGCATTTGGAAGAACTTCCTGTGGAAAGAGAACAAGGATTGCCTGGGTTAGGGTTTTTAAAAGTATGGTTCTTTCCACTTGCGATAAGTTTCTGTTACTTAACTTTGTCCAGAAAATGATTATTGTTTCTAGATAAAGCCTTTGTAGTTTCAGACCTAATGGTGACAAATCTACCAGGAATTAATACCTGTCTGACATTAGACCAATTGCCTAGAAATCATGAACTTATAAGAAATAGTCATCTCTTTATTTGAATGAAAACAAAGCATTCCAGGGCAGATTAAAAAATATATTATTTTAATTTTTAGAGGAAAAGAATTCTTTAAAGAGAATTGTCAACGATCAAAACTGGTTGATAAATCACATATGTAACTATGTAATTAAACTTCTCCATTTTCAGAGACCTGCAATTAGAGTTCTTCGTGTAGTTACCCATAATAATTCATTCTTGCTAATGTGCCGAGGAAGAAGGGAGTAAGGAAAAGAAGTTTCAGTTTGAACTTTTCCCTAATTTGGATCCAGAGGCAGGAGTGGGGGTATTCCTGGGCTGGGAGGACTGGGTTCTAGCCCCAGTTCTGTTTCTTATTAACTGTGGGGCTTTAACCAAATTATTAACTGTAGCTGAGCCTTTGTTTCCTCAGCTATAAAGCAGAATAATAACACCTACTTCCAAGTATCGTTATAAAGCATTAATGAAAATCTGGGTGCAATAAAGCTCTGTCAGTTTTAAAGCATTGTAAGTCCTGATATATCTCAGTATTGTGCTTGCTTTTCTTACAGCAGGCCAGGCCCTCTGTCGGTGGTAGGAGGAAAAGGCTTTAAAGTACAACATCTGCTATTGTGTGGTGTGGAAAGACAGATACTAATGAAGGGCTCGGGTGCTTTGTTGAATGTATTTGTGATTGATTGCTTCAGTTGATCAGGAATTTATTATTATGAAAATTGCTGTGTGCCTTAGCTTTTGGGACTTGGTTTGTATCTTCCCAACTGCAGACGGCCACTGAAGATGTCTCGGCTACTGTCGCATGGACTTTGCTGGACTCACATTTACAGAGAAACCTCTCATTTAGATCAACTGGGTATCTCGGGGGATTATAAACAGGATACCGAGAATTTTTAGAGTTCAATTCTATGTCTTGGTGTGGGGTTATAGGACAAGAATTGGGGTTTGAGGGCCAATAGGATGTCAGGGCTGAAAAATATCCTACAGGTGATCAGATTCAGTGATGCTCAAAGTGTGGTGGAATTATAGCTTCAGCATCATCAGGGGACTTGTTTGAAGTGCAGATTATTGGGTACCATCCCAAAACGCTGAAACAGAAACCCTGGGACTGAGGTTTAATGATCTGCATTTAACAAACCTTCCAGGTGATTTTGCACTCTAAAGTTTGAGAACCACTACTCTAATCTAGACCTGTTTTGTAAATGCTTATAAAATGCTGAACCTGGTACCAGGTACATAGTGAATAGTGTATATGTGGTAGCTGTTGCTGCATTGCTATTCTTATCTGCAGAGCTGTGAGGTCCACAAAATTCAGTCTTTACAAATTCAAGTTGCATAGTACTGTGATTTCTGTTGTGGCAACAATGTGTGGGGCTGTTTTGGTTTTGTTTTTGAAGCAGGAGTGAAGGTGGGGAGTTCCATGATTGGCTGGAAATGGAGGAGATTGAAGACAGTTCTTAAGGATCAAAGTTATTTCATCAGCTTCAGTACTGAAGCCTCTTGAGTCACATTGAGGGAAGACTGTTCTCCAGGGCAAATGAAAAATGTTCTAGGAGAGAAGTTAGAGATAATAATCAGCATTAGCTATTTTGACCATAACTGAGAATCTACAATCTACTTTGTTATTCATTTTTTACATTTGTGAAGTGGAAATAAAGTGATTTCCCTATAGATTAATCAACAGAGAGGATTTTTATAGCATCATATTTATAAGGTAAGAACCTCAAAAGAAAGAATTTTCTCTATTAAAATTTAGTTTTATTAATTTTTATGATTGTAAATGTAGTACCAGTCAATGCCAATTAAAAATTTGGAGAAATAGTAAAAAACAAACAAACAAAAAAACCCCACCAAATTCTATCATTCAGGGAAAACTACTGTTAATTACTTGGTGTATTTTCTTCTGAAATCTGAAATTTTAACAAAAACAGTATGAACTCAAAAGATATTTTCTATTGATGGAAATTTGTATGTGTTGAATCTGTTGAGTAGTAAGATATTTTGAATCAAGCGCTCTCAACCTTGACTGTATGTTAGAATCACCCGAAGCAGTGGTTGGAGGTGGTCTTTAGATGTCTGATTTAGAAATCTCAGGCCTCTGCCTCTACCTATTTACATGAGAATCTCTCAGGGTGGGACCAAGGCATCAACATTTTTAAAAGGCCGTCCAGATGATTACAGGGCACAACCAAGACTAAAAGTTTTCTGCAAGGTACAGCACTGGCCTTAAACATTAATGTGCACACCTCCTAGGAGTGTTTGTAAAAGCACAGATTGCTGGGTGCACCGCTAGAGTTGCTCATTCAGTAGGTTTGCAGGGAGTCTGAGAATTTATATTTCTCTCAAGTTTTGGGGTCATACTGATCCTACAGGTGCTTTGAGAATCTCTGAGGGAGGTTATGGACACAGCATTTTATAGGTGAGTAAAAGGAGGCTCGGATTCACCGGTCAACACATTTTTACAAAAGTCATGTTATGTTACTGAAATAAAATGAGTCATTTCCTATCAATTTGTATGTGCTCAACACGAGTCTGACAGTCAAATTCTAATTTTGGCTCTAGTTTTTTTTTGTAATCTGCAATAAACTGATGTTTACATCACGAAATGCATGCCAACAGGCCTACGGTTAATACCTGTAAAAAATTATTAAGTCATAGACTACTTCTTAGATTTCTTCGCTTGTCTCTTGTACAGCTGTTCAGAAATAGAACAGATGGAAGACGGTTTCCATTGAGCAAAAGTACAGCCTTAAGACTCAGTTTCGAAGAACCTAGAAATAATCTCCATTCTTGTGGGTCCTGAGTGATTTCTAAGGCATTCATGAAGCCCTCAATATCGGAACAGAATACCAGCATACTTTCCTTTCTGTAGAAAGACTCCAACTGCTGGTGGTGCTTTTGATATAAAGTAATTGTGACATCTTCTTCTAGAAGATTCCATAGTTGGAGTCTTGATCCTAGCAATTCTGCCTTGTTCTTGGATAAGTCCAAATCATGAACCAGGTCATTTAGTCCTTCCTGTCTCAGTCTCTGTGGGGTTGATGATGCATCACAGTGAAAATCTGGGTCACTGCATGCTGATGGAACAGGAGAAGAACAGGTCGGCTCACCCTTGCCTTGATCAGATAAATCAAGAGAATATTCTGCTGGAGGTTCTGGAATAGGAAGTCCCTCACCATGTGGAACTGCTCTCAATGCAGGTGGAATGTTTGGGTAGACTATTCTCAACTTCTTTTGCTTTGTTATTCTGCCAGAAAGAGGAGGAACCAAGCAGAAGTAACAGTCTTTTATGTGGTTGCTTGGTTCTCTCGACACCATGGGGACTGCAAATGGCATTGATGGTCTTTTGCCATTTAACCATTGTGAAAGCTGTGTTGTACATGTAGCACAGCATATATGCGGGGCCCAAGGCTTGTCTTGGTCACCAACCTTGCATCCGAAGTAAAGATGATAAGCCTTCTTCACTTGAGAAGTGATACTTTTCTTCTAGTTGGCAAATGTTATTTCCCCACAAATAGAGCAGAAATTTTCCACACTATTAACGCACTTTGGAGGCATTACTGTTCTATATTGTGCCTAAATGGATAAAATAATAACAGTTCTATGGAACAGTAGCTTCAACTGTCTCGCACAAAATATGAAATATTTTCAATGCTCAACCTTTCCGACAGGGCTTTCTATAGTGCACTGCTGACGTCAGCTTACTTCAGCAGCCGCCTGGCAGTAGTATTGCATTGCATCAGAAAATGATGTAATCAACTCTGGATGATGGGTGCATGATGGTATTATGCAATGCGATGCAATATTACATCATTCTAGGCTGATTTAGGATGTTGTTGCAGTCCTACTGGATAAATTTACACAGTGAAACATATAAAATGAATTATATGAAATCTCCTCAAAATGAGAGCTAATAAAAATTTTTCAGGGTCATATTCATGTTCAGCACACCAAGATACTACAGATTAGGGCCTTTTTTTTTTATGTCAGTAACAATCTCACTGTTGATCACTGTAATATGCCCAAGGTATGTAATGAAGCGTTATAGAGCTAGAATTTGAATCCAGATCTAGACAAGTCCCAGACTTTGCTCACTTACTTCCTTCACTTAGCTAATGTTCACTAATTTAATAAATTGTATCCATAGTACTATATAATTTTTCAACCTAGTGCCAGGTTTACAACCCCCCAGATTGAAAAGGTGTGGTAGGAGTGAGATTTGAAAGTTGCTGGGAGCTTGTTTTCTTTGGTTTTGAATGTCAGGCTAGAGAGCCTAAATTGTATCCTGTAGCAGCAGCTGCTGTTGCTTTTCATCCCAGTTTCTTCTTGGGTGCTGATTCTGAAGGTTTCTGCTGAGAAGATTGCACTTTATATATATATTTGAGTTTGTATATTTTTACATTGTTGTTCATTTTTGTACAATGTTTGATTTCTCCTCTCAGGTGTTGTCCCCATAAAATTCCCACCACCAAGTCACCGGTGAACCATCATCATACTCTTGTGCTCTTCCCTCCCGTTTTGATCCTTCTCCCTCCCCTGCTGAATGGCTGAATGTCTATGATTTATAGTTTGCCTCCTACTTTTGTCTTTGTTTTTTCTTTCTGATCGCTTGTATGGTTTCCCTATGTTCCTCCTATGATGCACTTTAGGTAATGTCCTCGGGATGGCTTTTTCTAACCTTGCTCGCTGGAACTGTGGTCTCAGTGCAGGGCATCATTAGAATGGTTAATTCAGTTAGCAGCACCGGTATTTTAAAACCATGATTTTTTTAGTGCTGCGCCGAGCCAAAAAATGAGAAATGATCCCATGCATAGTTCTCATTTGGCTTAAAAATTATATTATAATCATGATTGATTTTATTATTGATAAGTTGGACTAAAGTCCTGTGCGTATGAGAAATTGGACTAGGAGTTAAAAGACCAGGATTTAGTTCTGCCTCTGCTAAATATTAGTCATGTCATTGTGGGCTGTCTGGACCTTGGTCATTGCATTTATAAATAAGAATTCCTAATCTACTTAATAGATGCTTTTTTTCCAGATGTGTTTTATAATTTTGGAGGTCTCCTTGGTTCAGGTGGTTTAGGACAGCTTCCTGGACAGAGTTGATGGATCTGGGCTGGAAGCGAGGGTGAGCTGGCTCTTGAAGGATGCGCACTGAAGTGAGGAGAGTGATTTGTGGTGAGCAAAAATGTAGCGGTGAGGCCGGAAGAGAGGGAGAGGAGATTATCCCAGCCAGAATCTAATCCAACGCATATAATTTCCAAGGAGAGTAAATGCATATCAGACTTACCGTAAAGGCTATTGATGCTAAATAATTTGTAGACTATTAATGACAAAAAAAAAATAATGGTAAGAGGAACAAATTAATGATGAATTCCTATTACCAGACTTAGTGCCATTTGCAACAACACGGATGGACCTAGAGGGATTATGCTTAGTAAAATAAGTCAGAAAAAAATGAACACCATACGATTTCACTCCTGTGGTATGTAGGGAAACCAAACAAATGATCTAAGTAAAACAAAAATAACCTTTTCAACTGTAAGACCAAATTAATGGTTACCAGAACGGAAGTGGGCAGAGTAGGTAGGTATATTGGGTAAAAGTGGTCAAAGTGAATAATGGATTGGGCTTTAGTGGTGAACTTCATGTAGTATGTACACATGTTGATTTGTAATAATGCACACCTGAAACTTATATAATGTTAGAATGCAGTGTTACTTTAATAAAAATTAATATTACCAGGCTTGCAGTAAATTCTACAATTGCCAATTTACTTTTCTTGACAACTGCAGGAGGTAGGTGTTACTATCCCCACCTTATAGATGAAGAAACTGAGGCTTGATATTTTTACTCCATCTGGATCAGGAGTCAAATCCAGCTTTATCTGGTACCTAATCCATTACCTTTACTATTTTTTGTTCCTCCTTGTATGTGCTGTGTTTCTTATGTTCATCTCTAGTCTGAAGGTTGTGTTAGAGATTATTTTACTCTCTTCAAGCCCCGATTCAAATACCATCTCTTTCCTACCAGTTTCTCTTTATCCCCAATAAGCACTTTTTTCTTTCTCATCATTTTTAGTTTGTACTTGTAACACCCTACACTCTGCTTGTGGAGTCTTCATTACTAGGGCATAGGAATGTCTTCACCCATTAGACTTTTTCTCAGAAATATATCTAATTTAAGATTGTTTTAAAGCCTAAGTTCACTGATAATTGCCTTCCAGGGTAAAAACTGCAGCACTCAAACCCACAACCATCAAAAAATAACTCATATAAAAAAACCTGTATGGTATACTAGGTTCTGTCCTCATCAGGTAAAATGTGAACCAGGAAAGAAAGTAAAATAAAGGTTTCAGTTCTTATAATCATTCTGCCAAGAGGCGTGTGATAGCGAATTCGGGGGAGTGAGGCTTCACCAGGTTCCGGTTTGTAGGGCATCCTTCTCTTCTGTCTTTAAATCAAATAATAGAAATGCTGAAAGAGCAAAGGTGCCAGGCCAATATTAGGCTGAGTCCATTCTTCCCATTGGTGCTTAAGGGATTTATGTAGGTAAGTCCCATTAATGTTAATGGAAGTTACATGTGTAATTCCTCTTTTTCATCACTGAGAGAATAGAGCTTTATATTCCATGGGTAATTATGGTACCGGCACTGTTAGTTTTTTCAGTTAACTTTTTCACCTGCCTTTCCTGCTTGGACTCTTAAGAAAGGAGCTGAATTCTTCTGTTCAAAAAGGAAAATTGCCAAAATATCTGAGAGGTGAAACAAATGTAACTAGATCCACTTGTTTGAGGAGGAAAAAAGGCAAGAAAACACTAGGACAGGAAGCTGGAGGGTGAGCTCCTGCTAATTTTCAGATCCCAGGAAGCATGTCGTGGTTTGGATTTTCTAACAATGCAGGGCTTTTCACGGGCTGCCCATTTCCTCAGGTATTTGAAGTGAGAGGAAAATAAGTCCCTGAACATTTTGACTGAATTAATTTTAGTGTGTACGATTCAAGCAGCAGTGCTTAAGTCTTTGTAGGGTCTAATAAAGAATTAATCTTGGTCTCTAGTAAAACTTAATAAAGTGTTGAACTACCTTGGTATCTGAGATTTGGTTTATAGGAATCTGAAAGGAAAACTGTGTTGCTGAACTGTGTGAGCCCTGTGCTGTTCCTCTGTCACTCTGGGTGCTCTGTCCATCCTCTTATTCCCTAGGATACAGCAGTGCCTGTTCCTTAGCTGGAGGTGGGAAAATCAGCTCCCTCTCCTGTTTTGTAAATTACAGGTCATTTATCAAAAAGTTTTCACTACTCTGCTGGTGGCTTTACTACTACCATTTAAAACATTTTGTAAATGTTTTTTTCCTAGATCTGAGGCGTGCAGCAAGGGAGGGCAGGGGGAGGGGCTCAAATTAGGGAGGGAAGAACACAGGAGACTGTGGTGAGGGTTCATAGGTGATATGGTGGCCGGAGAACTATGGGGATTAAAATGATGTAAGAAAAAATAATTCATTAATAAAAGAAAAAAAAAAGAACGTTGCTTTTTGAAATTGGGGGGGCGTAGAAGAAATGTATGCTTTGATGCATGGACACTTTCACATTTTGTGGCAACCATCTGTTCTTATGTTTGAAGGGACTTTATGTCACCTCATTCAACCAAGTGACCTAAAAAGCATTCAGCAATAGAAGGTTTGCTCTTGGCTCTTAGTGTGGTGTCTGGAATATAGTTGAGTGATTTGGATCAACCTGTCAGAAATAGACTGCTCTCTCTTTGGTCAGTTTTGTTTTAGAAAGTTCTGCTTCATGGTGAGATAAAACTTTATCTTCCTACAATTTATCATCATCATCATCATCGTCATTATTATTGTTAACACTCTGGGCCCTGTTCTATGGCCATTGGCCCTTTTCTATTCTCTTGGAGCCATATAGATTAAATAGCTTTCTCTTCCACTTGAAAATTCTTCACCCATTTGTCAAAATTAACAAACGCAACATTTTATTGGCCTGTATTTCTCGCCATATTTCGCTTTCTTAGACCTTTGTTCTGGCTACTCATTCTCCATCTATTCTCGTATTCCTTGGACATTTCAACCATATTTCTCCAACTTGGTTCATTTCCTTGGGCTTGTGGCAGAAGGCCTTTTGTCGATCAGTTTGGCCTTTTCTAGGCCATCACACGCAGGTTACTGGTCCACTTAGCCACCAATTGAAGCCCCTTTATGATGAACAAATCAAAGCTCAGAGAAGCCCCAGCCACTTTCTCCAGTAGTATATGAGCTTTTTTCTCCAAATGGTCCAAAGTAATGGAAAGAAAGTTGAGAATTAGAAGATCTGAATTTAGGCTTCTCTCAATCATACAGGCTCCCTATTTCAACTCCTTCCCATCTGTTCATTTGATCAGTATGCAGTAGCCAAAGTGATTTAAAACATAAATTGGGTTGTGTCACTTAAGAGTTCGTCAATGTTTTCTCAACCCACTTTAGGGTTAGCCTACAAGTCAAAATCGCTAATGAGGCCTGAACGGTCCTCCTTGATGTGACTCCATCCTGACCACCTCCCCAGTCTCATTTTTACCTTTATGTTCAGCCACATCAACCATTTTGCAAGGTTTGTCTCAATTCAGAATCTTTGCATTAACTGCTTCTACTTCCTCAAAGGTTTAGTCTCTCAATTTTGGCCTACCTAACTCTTAATTTCTAGATTACAACTCAGATATTATTTTTTTTCCAAAGCCACTCTTCATAACCTGCAAGAAATGCCCTACTAAATGCACAGCAGCCTAATTGAGCTTCATGCCCAGGAGATAAGTATAATTCATCCTTCAGCCTGTGCTTTTGTGATGTCTCTAGCTCTTTTTACAGCACTTTCTGCTGATACTTACAAATGCAGGCTGGAAGTGTGGCGGTGGGTGCCTCTGGGTACCTGGGTCTTAAAAACATCTCTTAAAAAAAAGTAGTTCATTCATCTTGAAATCACCACTCTCAGTTAAGGAAAAGAAGGAAGTGAAAATACGTTATTGATTATCTACTCCAGAGCTTGGCATTTTTTTTTTCTGTGAAGGACCAGATAGTAAATTTGTTAGACTGTGTAGGCCATACTGTCTCTTTAGACTCAAGTCTGCTTTTGTCCTGAGAGCAGCCAAAGCCGGTGCATAAATGAATGCCTGTGGCAGTGTTCCAGTAAAATTTAGTGACAAGAACAGGGGGTGTCAGCTGCTGATCGTTGTTTCCTAGTCCTTGGCCTAGTTTGTGTCAGATGTTTTAATGTATTTGCTCTTTCTGCCAATTTGATACGGTCATTTTTCCATTTTATGGACTCACAGAGGTGAAGTAACTTGTCTAGAGCTTGATAAGGAAAAGAATTAGGATTCTAATTGGGTTTCCAAATATAAGAGAAAGGAAATAGTGGCCAAGAGTCAACAGGTATTTATTGAGGACCTACCGCGTGATTGTGGCACAGCTAGACTTGGGGAGCAGTCAGCATCTTTGTACTCCCCTCTGATCACCCAGTAAGATTGTAAAATGATTTGTCGAGGCATCTTGGTATGGTGAAAGGAAAGTAGACTTTGGAATCAGACATGATTCAGGTTTTCACCCCACTACTTAACAGCTCTGTGAACTAAGTTCTGATCTAAATATCTGGAGGCCAATAATAGATGAAGTGATAGTGGTAGATGTTAGGCCTCCATTAAATAATTTTTAAGTAAGATTTTATACTGAAGGGGCACTGCACTTTTTATTTACACTATATGAATTTTTTTGGCATGAGATACTGCTAAGGTCTTTATACAT
The DNA here is from genome assembly GCA_004024925.1 of Scalopus aquaticus. Taxonomy (NCBI): domain Eukaryota; kingdom Metazoa; phylum Chordata; class Mammalia; order Eulipotyphla; family Talpidae; genus Scalopus; species Scalopus aquaticus. Next base: position 22,879 of record PVIJ01016248.1, read on the forward strand.
GTTAAGACTTACAAATAGAGATTAATAAAAGAGGCGTCCAATCTGCAGGGCAGGTGTGTTTGTAAGACTTTGGCTCAATTGACTGTCTACACTAGCAGGAAAAAGAATTTGGGGGAGATTCAAGGAATGTAGATACTGAGTTTGAAAGTGAACAACTTTCCTGCATTCTTTCTCTGTTTTTTGTTTGTTTGTTTGTTTTACAAAAGAATCATTTGGGAGAATAATTGCAAGGTCCACATCATAAGAATGTTGAATACTTGTATTGAACGGACTTTTGCATAATCAGTGGGTATTACTGTTGGCCAAAAAAAAAAAAAAAAAGTGGTTTGTGGGAAAGATGTTTATGACCGAAACAGGACTCTGTGAAGATTGTATTTAGTGTCTGATTACTTTATAGAAACTCCATTTTGATGGTTGAAACACCTTATTCAAACTCATGTCAAATTTTAGACTTTCAAAAACACACCAGAATGCCTTCTTCCGCTCCTAGAACCATTATTCATGCCTGAAAAAATGTTTCATTCCTTTTTTATATTTCTGTAGTGGCTTTGAGGACATTCTACCCTACATGATGTACCTTGCAAATATCCTCATTAGCGGCAATCCTACTCTCTTGCCCTCATCTGTGTCTGTAGTGCTAATAGGGCAAAAAACCTTCAGAAGTTAGTGTGGAAGATTAAAATGTAAACTAGGTTATGGTTGAAAATTTGGTATTTGGTGCAATTTTAGTAATTCATAGCTTCCCTATCTTTCTGCTTTTATCGGATGAAAGGCAAATGCCTTTGACCCATGAAGTTGATCTGTGAACTCTGTCAAAAAATTCGAAACCCCACAGTTGTAGCTCATGCATGCCATTAGCATAATTTGCCACCCAGGGTGTAAATGTATATTCTCTAAATTGGTACACAGTATAGATGGCATTTTACAATGTGTTAAAATATTGTTTATTTTATAAATAGTGGAATGACTTGAAAGTCTATCATAAGAATTACTGCTTTTCTTTTCACTTTTCTCCCCTGAAACTCTGAGTTCTAATACAAATTTAAAGGTAGTTAGTGGCAGATACTGTATTTCAACCAAATAAGACCATATAGTCTAGCAGAATCTTTGTCAGGTTGAACAGAGTGGGAAGTTGATTTTCATAAGCATATCAGTTTGGTAAATTAAGATGGAAAAAAAAATGTCTCAGCTAGTTAAGTTCAGTCTTTGAATTTCAGAAAACCAGTTTCTAAACTGGAGTATAAAATGGAGAATTTGAGAACCTGAATTTTCCTTTGCCCCCACTCTGGGACTTTCCTCTTGCATGTGTGTGTGTGTGTGTGTGTGTGTGTGTGTGTGTGTGTAGCTTGGGTGTTTGTAGGACTTACTTCACTGTTATTAAAGCTTTGTAAGATTTCTCTAGGATCTCCGTGATGATGTTCCTCTTTTTTAATTCCTGAAATTAAAATGTGTTGGAATGCTTGGCTGCCTTTCACTCCCTCCTCAATGGACCCTTTAGTTTTTCACACCAAGGTGTCCTTCTTCAGGGTGCCAGGTCAGGCTACCAAAACAGCTTCTAGGAGGGGATTAGGACCAATTAACATCTTTGTACACAAAAGCCACTGGCAGCTGAACAGGCAGCCTGGTGGCGGCTCCGGAGCTGCATTTTAAATAGGGGCCTTCTGTACTTGAGTTCAAGTAGGAAGAGGTGGAGAAAGTTTTTATTTATAATTGAAAATGCTGTTTTTGGATAAAGTCTAATGAAAAGAAAAGTAGTGTTCAGAAGTATCTAACAAATACCATTTGAATGTTGGTCTATATTGTATGTGGTTCCATCAAGGATGCTCTCACAATATAGCCTGTCCCTGGCACACACTGAGATGAAGTGATGTTTCTTCACATAACAATTTTGTCCTTACATTTCTCTTGTTCTCTATTTTAAAAAAGTTCAGCTGGATCCCTAGGCACAAAAAGGAGCTGTTCCAAAGGATATATGGTCTTAAAAGCCAGTTGCCTTTTCATAAGAAATCTATCATATGGCTACCTGTACCACAAAATCTTTGTTTAGGGTAAAATAAAGTAGAGAGAGGCTTTGTGCAAAGTTTGTTTGTTTCTTAACCATTCAGCTTAAGAGGGGTTGAGTTATTTTTGTTTTCACTTTCAGCACAATAACCAAATCATTCTGCTTTTAATTTTTTTATCTTTAATAATTTTTTGGAGGTAGTGTATATTTTTGAGTTTAGACGTACTGGAATCAATGAAGATACTAGAATTAAAACAAAGAGACTTTGTGACCCAATTGGGAAGAATCTTTAGTAGAGCTTTGCTGGATTCTATTAAGAATGGTATTTTAAAGATGTTATGGAACTGGTTCTACGCTTGATGATGAGACTTTTCACATGCATTTTAAAGCTCAAGGCGAAGTAGGAGTGTTTTCCTTGCATTTCATACTGCGCATTCCTAGCTTCTGCACTGCAAGGCATGCAGCTTTCCCTGTGACTGAGTATATTAGGAAATAAAATACTGCTTTCAGAATTTACAGTGGGAATCTATGGCGAAAAAAGAGGCTCAAAAATTAATATAGAAGAGGTCAAAAGAAGGATGGTGATCTCAACCCGAGACTCTATTTCCTGTCCTGTTATGTATATTTTTGTCTTATGGGAGGAAATGATGAAGAGAATAGTATGCATTTCTCATTCAATGGCTTGAATGGAAAATGTTTTTAAAAAGTCAGCCTCCTGGTCTCTAATCTAAATTATGGTCATTTTCAGTTTCCTGGGTTTTATACATAACTCTGGATTCTTCTTAGTGTGATATTTTCGAAGCAAACCTTAATACAGTCTCAATGTGTGGCTTCCCCCCTGGGTTTTAGTTTCAGATACTGTATTGTGAGTCTTCAGACATGTTGAGTCCCCCTAATGTTAAATGGTAATTGCCAGAAGTATAGGTGGGGATGGAAACATTGTTATATTTTGTTCATTTTTCACACTTCAGCAGTTATCCCTTTTTCTCCCTTGCTGTATGCTTATTAGGGTATGAAATGCAGGTGTGTGGGAAATGGCTAGCGGACATTGACAGGTTATTTTGTTGGTCACTGCCTAATTAGTAGCATAGTGGATGCACCCTGCTAAGCTTTAGTGTGGGGCAGCAGAGCTGGTCTGTTCTAATTTCCTCACGGCTTTGATATTCGCCAAAAGATTGACGGTTTACACAAAAAGCCAAGGCCCGAAGGAGGCCTGTGGAAACAATGAGCCTTCTTGCTGGTAGACACCACAGATGTGAGAGAAAGCTGACTAAAAACAATTGACTGACACTGTCTAATTGTCTCCGATGTCAGCGTCATTAATGTTTTCCCATGTAAAACAGAGAAGGCCAAGGTTGTATCCTCCCTTTATTTTGAGCACATGATTATGTAACTTATCAAGATTCAGATTAAGTGTTAATTGTATTTGTGCAGTAAAGAAACTGAAGCTACCTTGGATTTAATGAATATGTGCTTAATTAATTTTGACAGCTTTTATCTTTATTACCTTTGGAATAATCCTCATTGAGATTAATAATGTTTTTCAGTAATTTCCATCACAACTCATTTAATGATTATATATATTTACAGTTCTTTCTGATTTCAAACCAGGGAAATTATTACAAAAGTTGGCTTACTGAACGGGAAGCTTCTGACGAATGTGTTAAGCAATAATTAGAACAAATTCTTTGGGATGTCAGCAGAGCTCTTGAAATTAGACAACTGACCCAAGTATTCTAAAGAAACACATAATAATAGTCAGAACTACAAAATTACAAGTTTACCCCTGTGAAACTCCAAACCTATTTTTACCTATGAAATGGTTTTTTTGTGTGTGTGCCCTCCCCCCCCCCATGAAATGGTTTTAAAGATTTTTTTTTTTCCTAAGGAGGGAAAAACTGGGGAAGATGAAACCCTGGGAAGAACTGACAGATTGGACTGAAATGGAATGTTTTTTGCAAGGTGAGACCTGTAGTTGGCCACAGTGCTGATGATACATCGATCCGAGCTGACGTGAATACTTGGCACTGTAACCTGTAAATATTACCTGACAGTGCCCTGGTAGCAATATCTGTGGCACCAAGATAAGTCAAGGCAGATACTGTCATTTCTGCTCCTTTTGCTATTTCCCAGGTCTCTCCTGGCCAATACATATTTTTCCAGATGAGTGATGCAGCCCAAGCAGTGGCGGAGGCTGAGAGCCGTGCTCGGGAGGGGAGCCGCTGAGATTCGTTCACTGGCCAGGAAGCTTGTGAGTCAGGGACGCCCACAGGGAAGTTCTGCCTGGCCTTAAAATATATAAAACTTAATTCCTGAAAAATTAGCCTCCCCCTCAACTCATGTTTCCAGGGAAGGCCCCATGGTTTCCTCTGAACCTTTTGTCACTCGAGTACATAAATCCCCTGGACAGGAAGCATCAGTTTATGGACCTGGAGTCAGGGGTAGAACATTTATCCCCGGGGATCAGGCGTCGTGATGCCTTCCTCACAAAGGCACCTGCAAAGCTCAGTCCGCAGCGTGGGTGCTCAGTAGCCACCATTGGGGCCCAATACCGTGTCCGTGGTGGTCTCATGGGGATCTGCTATAGCACGACTTCTGACCCACGCCTGGTCTTACGGGAAAGTGCACAGCCTCTGGGCTCCGGGAGATCAGGATTTAAATCTGGCTCTGCTGCTTGCTAATTGTGAGTCTATGGGCGTGGTCCTTTGGAACCTCCATTTCCACATATTTAAAAGGGGTAATAATGCCGTGTGGGACATAAGGATAATGACCGTGAAGTGCTCAGACAATCACTGTAGTAGCTGCACTCTCAGCGATGGGCACCACTGCAACTACACTGGCACCCTCTGCTCTCTGTGGCTTGTCTGTGCTGGGTTCCATGTTCTAACTGTGTGTACCTGAGTGTGCTACTTTCCCTGTCTGAGCTTCGCTCCTCATGTGTAATGTGGGAAGGATAATACCTCATATGTTGTTGTGAGGAGCGGTGAGCCCGTGGTGGTAATGTTGATAATAACAGACATAATGATTACTACTGACACTTATTGATGGAGGACTCCGCGCCAGGTACTGTGCTATATGTATTTTTAAATTCACACGATCTCATTTAATGTACATTGTCCGTAGTCTGGGACATAGTAGGCATTTTATAAATAATAGTTGCTATTGCTTATTGTGAAGCCCTGAAAGTTGAAGAATTCCAGCTCTCTGCACATTGCTGTGAAGGGCATCTTGGTCAAACAGTTGCTCAGACACGCATGTCTTGTCTCTGGGGTGAAGAAGGTATCACCTGTGAACCCACCACCCTTTCTAAGCCACTTCACCTCAGTCCATCATTTATCTCCCCCTCAATTTTTCGAAACTTCTCTTTAAAGACAGTGTGAAGTCCAGACTTCTTCCAAAAGTGGTATTTGTGCATCCTGATTTAGTCCAGAATGTTAATGGCTCTCCGGCTTTCCTCTCAGGGACCTAAGCCAGGCGGACACAGCTGTCTCATGCTCAGCTGGTCCTGAGCCCCTGGCGGCCCCGCAGGCCTGAGGATATGCTCCTCTTTGGTTTTTATGAGCTTAATTTGCCCCCAAAGAAGAGAAAGTTTCACAGTTTTGGGGCCTCCCTGGTGGCGCAGCAGTTAAGCTATGCGTTGTGGAGCCGTGGGCAGTGGAGATGCGAGTTCGCGCCAGGCCAGGGAGATTCCCACATGGTGTGGCAGACCTCTCCTGCCTCGCCCTCTGCTCCCCTCAGCGGTGTGTTTCTGTTGATCTGCCTATTCTGTTCCCTACTTTGTCTCTGGTGAGACCTCTTGCTGCCCCATGCCTCTGACATGTACCCCAGCTTGTATGCATAAATAAATAAATCTAAAAAAAAGAGAAAGTTTCACAGTTTTTTTTTTAAGGATCTATTCATTTATGCATACAAGAACTGGAGTGTAGGCCAGAGGTGTGGGGTGGTGAGAGGTCTCACCAGAGACAGAGTGGGGAGCAGAACAGGTGGATCTACTGAAGTACACTGCTAAGGTGAGCAGGGGGCAAGGCAAGAGAGGTCTGCTGCACCATGTGGGAATCTCCCTGGCCGGGGATCGAACTCGTGCTGCAGTGGCTGTGGATAGCTTCATAGGCTGAGACTTAACCCCTTGCACCACCAGGGAGGCCCCAAGTTTCACAGTTTTTAAGTGTCATGTCTCTGTGTCTTCACCTGTGTCTATTGGTTTATCATTTAGGCTGACAGTTTCAACTCAGTCACCAAACATCCGTTACTTGCAAGTCTCTGCTGCGTGTCGGGAATACAAGCCTGAATGTGGGAAGTGCTGTCCGCTCGAGGGATCCCCCGTTATAGGCAGGGGTATCCCATCTAGTTAAATTTTCATCTGCCCTATTGTAGCTTACAGACGGTATCTGCTCTGAGATCTTTTCCTGGTTTGCAAAAAAAAAAAAAGTTGAGAACATTAATGTCGCAGAACTGTTTTTAGGATTAAATGAATGATATATGCAGAGCCATGCTCACTCAATAAATGGTAGTCATGAAGAAGACAGAGTCTCCGCCCTACCTGTGGGCGGCAAACAGGGAAAAGATAGTTTCCATGGAGTCATTTAAGTACCCTAGGCTTGTTCTGGCAGGTAGTGAGGTTGGTAGTTGACTTGGTCTTGAAGGATGGAGCTGCTGTTTAGGTAAAGGAGGGCACGGGATGATGTTTTCCCAGTCAGGAGAACAACATGAGCAGATGCACAGTAGAGAAAACATGTTATGTGCCAGAAATTGCCAGAAATTCAAAGTGCAATCTTTGGGTTGTATTTACCTGTAAGAGAGAGAAGGTCGGCTATGTTGGCCCTTCCAGTTGTCTCATCTCCTCAAACCCCACTCCGCCGATCCCTTAGGTTACTTTAGTAGGTCCCAGTTCCCTTCAGAAGGTGGTGCAGTCTGCAGAATACTGTCTCTTGGGTAATTTAACTTCTGTTCTGAAAAGAAAGTTTATGTGGGGAAAGGCCATGTATGTCATTTAAGGAGAAGTCAGACATGAATTTCCAGAGCTTTCTTTGGCAACTGTGTGACCCTCTACTATTATTTAACCTGTGTCTCAGATTCCTTATCTGTAAAATTAAAAATTTGGATAATCACAGTATCTAACTTCATTTGGGATATTTGAGGAATGTGATTATATATGATACACACACACACACACACACACACACACACACACACACACAAAATGCTTGGAACAGCCCTTGGCACAAAGAAAAGGCTCAAAAATGTTAATATTGATGTGTTAACGACTCCCAGAGTGTTTCCGTTCAGGAAAAAAGCAGTATTTAACTAAGAGGAATGGAATTTTCCAGCATAATGTCATTTTGGTATTTGGAAGCAGAGTTCAGAGAGAGGATTATAAAAGGATGGTCCAATTCTTCCAATTTACCTTCCAGAGGAAAAGTAAGTGCTAACTGCATATCATATAGTTTGAGAAGGAAAGATAGATGCTATTAAATAGTTCTGACCAACCTGTGCTATTCTCTCATAAAGTCAGAAGTACTAAGAACTCACTCCACCAGGCAGAACCTAGTGCTTCCTCTTCTTCCACTCCTTCCTCTCCCTCTCTCTGCCTCTACTGTCTTACTCTCCCCTTCCTTTCCCCCTCCCTGTTTTACTTTCCCCTCCCCCTTCTCTTTCCCTCCCTAGTTTCAAACTGATGGCTACGTGTCCTTGTGCAAGATGCAGTGGACAACCACAGAAGACAGCCCATGTCCCTTCTGAATTCTTAACTCTTACTTGAGCCCATTCAGTGGTGATTGTTTTGTTTAATTTTATCTTTAATTGTGGTGGAATAGCCAGAATATAAAATTTACCATCTTAATCATTTTTAGTGTATAGTTCAGTAGTATTAATTAAGTATACTCATATTGTTGTGTAACCAATCTCCGGAAGTTTCATCTTATGAAATTCAAAGTCTGTGCTCAATAATCAACTCCCAGTCTCTCGTAGCCACTGGCCACTACTATTCTACTTTTCTGTGTCAATCAATTTGCCACTTTAGATACTGTATTTAAGTGGAATTATGCAGTATTTGTACCTTTGTGTTAGGCTTATTTCACTTAGCATAATGTCCTCAAAAATCATCCACATGCATATGTTGCAACGTGTCAGAATTTCCTTCCTTTTTAAGATCAAATAATATTCCATTGTGTTTTTATGCCACATTTTCATTTTGTGTATCCTTTCATAGCAGTTTTCTTGTAGTGTCTTTGTCTGACTTTGGTATCAGGATAATGCTGGCCACTTCAGGTGAGTTAGGAAGTGGTCACTTTTCTTTGATTTTTTTAGAAGTTTGAGAAGGATTGGTAATAATTCTGTAAACGTTTCATAGATTTTTTTGCCAGTAAAGTGATTTGGTGAGGGCTTTTCTTTGTCAGGAAATTTTTTTAAAAGATTTATTTATTTATACATACTATTTATTTATACATACAAGCTGGGGTACAGGCCAGAGGCGTGGGGTGGTGAGAGGGTTCATCAGAGACAGAGTGGGGAGCAGAACAGGCAGATCAGAAATACACTGCTGAGGGGAGCAGCGGGCGAGGCAGGAGAGGTCTGCTGCACCATGTGGGATTCTCCCCAGCTCGGTGTCAAACTCGCATCTAGTGCTGCCGACAGCTCCGCAGCGCAGCGCTCAATCGCTGCGCCACCAGGGAGGTCCTGTCAGGAATTTTTGATTACTGATTCAATCTCCTTATTAGTTATAGGTCTGTTCAACTGGTCTATTTCTTTATAACTTTGATAGGTCTTGTCTATATAGGAATTTGTCCATTTCATATAGGCTTTCCAATTTGTGGACATGTGATTGTTTACAATGTTCTCTTATGATCCTTTTTATTTTTGTGGAATCAGTAGTTATGGCCTCGATATCATTTCTAATTTTAGTAATTTGAGTGTTCTCTCTTTTTTTCTTAGTTCATATAGGTAAAGGTTTGCCAATCTGTTGATATTTTCAGGAACCAACTATTGTTTTCATTACTTTTCATAGGTTTTCTAATTTCTATTTCAGTTATCTTTGCTCTAATCTTCATTATTTCTTTTTTTCTACTACAATTGCTAGTAGTTTGATTTTCTTTTTCTAGTTCCTTAAGGTATAAAGTTAAGTTGTTGATTTGAGATCTTTATTTATAAATGTAAGGATTTATAGTTGTAAATTTACTGCCTAGCACTACTCTTGCTGTGTCCCTTAAGTTTTGGTATGCTGTGTTTTGTTTTCATTGGTCTCTGAGTATTTTCTAATATCTCTTTGGTCTACTGGTTAAGAGTGTGTGTTTAAGAGCCTCCCTGTTGGCGTAGCAGTTAAGCACTGCACTGTGGAGCTGTCGGCAGCGGTGATGCAAGTTCAGGCCTGGCCTGCGAGATTCCCACATGGCGCCAGCAGACCGCTCCTACAGCGCCCGCTGCTCCGCTCAGCAGTGTATTTCCATCAGTCTGCCTGTTCTGCTTCCCTCTCTGTCTCTGGAACTCTCTCGCTGCCCCACGCCTCTGGCCTGTACCCCAGCTCGTATGCATAAATAAATGAATCTTTAAAAAAAAAAGAGTATGTGTTTAATTTCCACAAATTTGTCACTTTTCCAGTTTTAATGCTGTTATTGACTTCTAACTTCATCCTATTGTGATCAGAGATATTTATGATGTCTATCTCTTAATCCATTGAGACTTAATTTGTGACTTAACATATGGCCTATCATGAAATGTCCCGTGTACACTTGCAAAGAGTTTCTATTCTCTTGATATTGAATAGAATGTCCTGTTACTTTTGGTAGGTTTGGTTGGTTTCTTTTGTTGTTTATATCCCGTTTCCTTACTTATCTTTTATCTGGTTGTTCTATGCATTATTGTGAGTGGGGCACTGTAGTCTCCAAATATTGTTGTAGAATTATTTCTTCCTTTAATTATTTCCTTTTTTTGCTTCATACATTTTGATGGTCTGTCATTAGATCTGTAACTCTTTATAATTGCTGTATCATCTTGCTGTGTTGAACTTTTAAAAATATCTATAATCTCCTTCTTTGTATATTGCATTCTTTCTTATTTTAAGTCTGTTTTTATGTCAGTGTTTTATTTTTTATTTTTTTTATATTTTTATTGTTATTTATGTCTTTTACATTTTGTATTCCCCTTGGGTAGCCCACCACCAATTCACCCGTGATCCATCTCCATGGTCCCTTGTGTTCTTTTCTGTTCCATTTTGTGCCCTTTTCCTTCCCTCCCTCCGCCTTCCTCTCCCCCCCCCTCCACCCACTGATTGTCTCTCTCCCACCCGGCCACCCTATAGTCCTGTTATAAATGAAACCATTCGATATTTTTCTCTTTCTTTCTGGCTTATTTCACTGAGTATGATCCCCTCTAATTCCATCCATGTCGCTGCAAATTGCATGTGTTTATCTTCTTTCCATGCTGAATAGTATTCCATTGTGTATATGTACCACATCTTCTTGATCCAATCATCTATTTTTGGACATCTGGGTTGCTTCCATACCTTTG